>BMAO01028981.1:0-18230 GCA_019973975.1 Trichonephila clavata | reverse complement strand
AGAAGAGAGAGAGTATACATGTTATATGTAATATTTGGCAACAACAAAATAAATTACTTTTTTATATGTTATATTTTCTATTGAAGAGTCATGCCTTAGATAATTCACTTAATGGTTTTCAACCTATCTTAGGCTGTCATTAATTTAGTGCCAAAAGTCATTTAAGGAGAACAATTTATCACTGAAATGGGGCAGCTGAAGCCGATAAAAACTAACGTTCACTTATTATAATAAAGGTGAAGAGTAAACATTAGATAAGTGTAAAGTGCAAAGGTAAAAGAAGCAGTGTATAACTTTTTTTAGGTCTTAGGTCAAAGTCTAAGATTTAAATCGTGGAAACGTTTCTTTAAAATATAATGGCGTAGAATTTAATTATTAATAAATACCACAGAACAAATCAGAAAATTTACAATAAAATAACGTTAAAAATGTGGAAACATAAAGCAATGAAATGCAAAATAACTTCGTTAAGATAAGAAATTTTTTTTTTGGTATTATTTCCAAAATCTTTTACGCCTATTGTTCAATATAACTTATTTGCTTTTACCAAGAATAAAAACATTCTTTCTCTTTCATTTCATTAAATATATTTTTTCGAACGAAGAAAAATGACACCACTTTCAAAATTACATTATTTTGATTTCAAAAACATTGAATCACATTTAAGAGTATGCAAACAAAATTTTGCATTCACTATCAGTAGCGCAATATTATTAGTTTTTATTCTTAAAAAACATCATATACTTTTTTTTTCTTCCGCTAAAAAGAAGCTACAAAATTTGAATGTTGTGGGGAAAAATCTACATACATACATTCTGTAAGAGTGGCGAGGTTGAGTTAGTACTTTAAATAAATAATTTTTATATGTCTTACAATAATTTTTTAAAAGTCTTCGACACATAACTGCAAGAAAATTTTCTACGAGAAAGAAAACCAGTTTAAATTTTAAAGAAATAAGGTGCCGGCCGCTATTGCCAAGGCACGAGACCTGTCCGTTCTGTTTTAGACGTTTCCTCGCATATCTGAAGACGCACATCTTGTTCTCGATGCTAGATTGGATATAGACTCAGGAGGAAGAAGACGCCATGATACGACGAGCAACAATGAAGTTCCGTCTTGTCTTTAAGACTGTGGAGAGACGATTATACACGACGTAATTTTAAATAACGATCTGTAATACGCAAATAGTAATACATAATGAAATTCATAAATTAATAAAAAAATTATTGTCTTGATCTGAAAGTCCACCCGACATCTCGACACACACACACACACACACACACACACACACACACACACACACACACACACACACACACACACACACACACACACACACACACACACACACACACACACACACACACACACACACACACACACACACACACACACACACACACACACACACACATATACACATACTTCATAGTAATAATAATAATGTTTATATGTGTATTCAATTATATCCCCTTTAAAAATAATACCAGGAAGAAAATATTCGGGTGACACGAAAGTGGAATGGTGCGCACAGCATGATAGAATATACAAAAGATTAACAGCTCGCCCTCATAGCCATGCATGACTTCCGTCCTGACCGTCCATTTTGGAAGTAATATAAAAGCAGACAAATTCACTGGTATTTCATACTGTTTTCAGGTTTGCTCTTAGTTATTTTTCATAAATATTCTCAGTATATCTTTTGTTAGAAAATGTAACTCAAACCACCACATGTTCAAATCTTATCGCAGAAAACAGAGGATGAGATCGCCTATCGTGGAAACTCTGAATTTGCTTCTTAAGTCTCACCATTGCCACAAGGATATGGAATTGATGGTCCCAAGAGGTATTTGAAGCTTCTCAACAGCTCACACACCCCAACAACCTTGAAGAGATACATCTTGTTCTCAAAATCCTTAGGGACTGTACACTTACACCATAGACACTAGTTCTTCAAGAGAGTGTATAGCATACTAAGAAATATTCTAAAGTACGATTCTACATCATGTGCAACATCACAGACTCTAAACACGGTGATCATTGTTTTGTCTACTTTTTACTATACAACACAATCGTTTATGGTTACAGTGGTGTTATCTATCACAGAGCACAGGAAGCCATCACATTGTTGTTTCAGATTAATCGTAAATTTGCAAGCAGCAGCATGCTTCTTAAATCTGACCATTGCCACAAGGATATGGAATTGATGTTTCCAAGAGGAATGTAAAGCTTCTCAACAGCTCACACACCCCGACAGCCTTGAAGAGAGATATCTTGTTCTCATAACCGATAAGGATTGTACATCCACGCCATAGACACTAGTTCTTCAAGAAGTGTATAGTATACTAAGAAATATTCACAAGTACGATTCGACATCATGTGCAACATCACAGATCTTAAACAGGGGGATCATTATTTTGTCTACTTTTTACTATACAACACAATCGTTTATGGTTACAGTGGTTTTATCATATTACAGTGGTGTTATCATCACAGGAAGCCATCACATTGCTGTTTCAGATTAATTGTATAGTTGCAAGCAGCAGTATGACTAGCGAATTCGTGTGTGGGGGTACCAATGGGAATATTCATTGCAATCTTGTGTTTTATTTCAGCATATTAGTCCAGAAGTAGCAGCTATGGTATAGGAAGCAAAGTTCTTCCGAGACTGAAATTAAGTACTACTTAATAATTAGCATTCCAGTTTAGTAATTAAGTATTAACCTATAGTTTTATATACAAATTTATGTCTGCCTCTCAATTTATAAAAAATTATTTCATGAGTTATTAACAATGCTTTTCTCTTTGTTTTATTTTCTCAAAAATCTTTTTCAACTTGATATGAAATCGATCTTCAGCAAATGGAATTGCTTCAAAATAAGAAAGAGTTTCATAAAGAAAAAGGAGAAAAAAAAACAATAGCCATGCTCAAGTGTCATTTCAAAGCTTTTTCGTAACAATTTGTTCTTTTAACCTTTATGTCCAATAAAATACTTTCTGACATGATGACCTCAATAAGAAAGGTAAAGGGGAAATGGAAGAAAAAGATTTCTAAAAGAGAAATACAACCATTAAGGCGACCAAAGGGCAAGTACGTTTGTAAAAGTAGTCTTTGTCTATATATTTATTTTTACCATCGGTGTCAATAAAGAATGAAGATTTTGAAGATGCTCTCGTCAATTTTTTCTTTAAAATTTCTGTCAGTCTTTCATAATTTTTTTTCATTTACTGTAATGGATTTTATTAAAAATCTTGTGTGTTTCAGTTTTTTTTTTTTTTTTTTTTTTTTTTTTTTTTTGCAAACAAAATAAAAATAAGGTATAGGTCACAAATGTATGTAAAAAAAATTATGCTACGAAATATTCCTAGTGTAAAATATATCTTTCATATACCTATTTCAATATCTATATCTATATATTTTTTCTATTTCTATCTATATTTTCTATTTCTATCTATATCTTTCTATTTCTATCTATATCTTTCTATTTCCATCTATATGTTTTTATTTCTATATGTATCTTTTTATTTCTATCTATATTTTGTGATAACCAGCTAGTGATTGTTGGTGTTTGGGGATTCGAGTAAAGATCAGCCACAACAAGTTTTAAATTCAAATTTATCATTCCTTTGACTTAAACCACGCAACTAAAGGTATTAAATGCACTAAGTAACTAATTAGAAGAGCAATCGCACGATTTAAATCTAATAAACAAATAAGTATAATTGACTTCACTTACTCTTGGAGCTTTCTGGACTTCTGTGCTATAATTCACCGTAAAACTTGTACGTCCTCCAGTTGTAATTCTTAAGCTCAGTTTTATAACAGTTATGAATAATCAACCTAGTGACTATCCGTCGACTAACATCGCGTTTCTAAATGTCATCGCTTAAATAGAACCACTCATTTCCGTAAATAACGACTTCTTCTTCGGGATAAAGTTTTCAAAAGAACATACAGTTAAAAAGAATAATTTTACCCCAAGTTGAATAGTTGAAGGTTCGTGGATAGACTCGCTACATTCTTTCTATTTCTATCTATATATTTCTATAAATCTATATCTTTTTCTCTATCTATATGTCTCTAGTTACATATCTATGTCTGTACCTGTATCTATGTATACATCTATAACTATATCTGTATCCATACAGGATTTTTCCGAATTTGACCGAAAATTTCGGAGGCATAATAGTGGGCAAGATGAGGATGACTAATCGACAAAGAACATGGGGATGCAAACCACGTTTAGTCCATGAAATCACGTTAGTAGTAGCTGCTATGAGGACGATGGGCCAGACGAGTCGAGTGAACAAACGAATTCGGCCATTCGGAGCACCATGGTAGGTTTGAATAAACCTGTAAATATGCAAATTTTTCACTTCTTCCAGATTTGTTGTACGGAGCACCGGTCAATTTGCACTGGGAGTCGTGGTTCCTGCATGCTAGTGCCCCAGTACATTTTTCGATTGAGGTGCGTAACTCCTAGTATGCTACATACTCCAATAGGTAAACTGGACTCAACGGACTAATTTCGAGGTCTCCACTCTTCACGGACCTCAATCCCTTGAATTTGTTTTTCTAGGGTCACTTGAAATCGCTTTTGTATGAGACGCCGGATCTCATGGTATGAACCGGATTTATTTGAGCTAGCTCGGCAATAATTCATCCATCGGTGTTCGCTGTGTTATGACCAACGCGACCGTAACTTCAAACGATTTTCGTGAAAGTTACTTGTCGTTGCATTTCTGATGTTGAGCTGTGATGTATAGTTCATCTTCTAAACATGGCTTTCGTCTAATAAATGTATTTCTTACCTCCAATTGCCATTTTCATTCCCCTTGACATCACCCCTTTATAAATATTTGTGCGAATTACTCCGGCTATACGTAGTTTGAGATCCCATATTCTATGGGGATTCGTCATCTCCATGCTGCCTACTATCATCCCTCTGGATTTGTCAGTCGAATTCAGCAATCTATCTATAAGTATATTGACATCTATGCAAACGAGGATATCTGTGGTTCTAATCTACGCCACGCCTCTTGTACTTAAATATAGTGTAGGGAACAACATTGGAATTAGACGCGTGTAAGATGCAACGAATTCAGAGCTGTTTAACTTCGAGAAGAGTGAAATTGATGGATATCATACAAATGGCCGATCCTTATGCGGTACATTTTATGAGGCAAACATTCCAAAATCGACAGTGAGTTTGTGATTAAAAAGTGGAAGATAAGTGGGGATTGTCGGAATGCGCTTCAACCCAGCAGATCCTCGAAACTAAGAGATAAATACAGACGAGTAATGTCATAAAAAATTTCTGAATACTGCGTCAAACCGATGGCGCTATTACTCCATGAGTATCATTGAGCATCCGGAATTGTTGTTTCAATAAATACTATCTGCAAGGAGGCACATTTGTTTGGTTTCCTTGATCGTGCTGTCCCCCATTAGCCTTTGTTTAAAAATCCAAGTGATGTGCTTGGTTAAGGTGGTGCAAGTCATTTCGAAATTGGGAAGAGGAGTGGAAACAGGTTATCTGGAGTGATGAATCAAGGTTCAAACTCTAATGGTTGGCAAAGTCTTGGTTTGGCGTATGCCTGGAGAACGCCTTTAGTCAGAATGCATTGCGCCTACAGTGAAGTTTGGTGAAGGTGGAATTATATAGTCTGGGGATGTTTCTTGTAATATGGTCGGAGACCCTTGATCCCGATTCATGGTAAGCTCAACGCCGACTCTACTATTTTATAGAACAATGTACTTACTACGCTGTGGCAATTTTAGGGATTGGATCGTTGTTATTTCCAGGATTTCAACACCATATCTCATATTCTGCAGGCTACCATGGATTGGTATGGCGTCAATGGGATGAATTGATGGTACTGGCCTGCCCAGTCTAGACTTAAATCCTATAGAATATCTCTGGGACGAGTTGGATCTTCGAATTAAGTGGTTCAGAAACCGTCCTAAATTAGTGAAAGAGCTTGCATGTCTTCTCCAAGCCAAGTATAAGAAAATGTCACTGTTCATAATTCAAACACTTATGGAAAGCATACGCCAGAGAACTAAGGCTGTGATTGTGTCAGGTAGAAGTCCAATCAACTGTTGTATATGTATATATCTCTTTTATCAAAGGTGCCCAATTACTTATTGGTAGTTAGTATATATCTGTATTTATAACTATTTGTGTGTGTTGCCTAACTATTTACTTAATTATAACTATATCTATATCTGTATCTATATCTATCTGTTTTTGTGTGTCTATCTATTAACTTAATTATTATACATCTATATCTATATGTCTACATCTATCCATCATATATTTATATAGCTAACTCTTTTTCTATCTATATATCTATTTGTATATCTATCTACAATATGATCCATTCAACACCTGGTAATTTGTATTCAGGCTAATAAACTCTCGATTAAGTTGAAACCTAGCTGTGAATTTTTTTACGGTATTAATATACATTGAGGAATGATACAAAATTCAATATTGATGCAAGTTTTTCTGCGTGCTTTTGGTTTGCCACGAAAGAACAATATAAATATTTAAAGATTTAAGCTTTCTTTAACTTTCTGTTAATTAAGGTTAACTAATACATATAACGAAGGTTCGTTTTTTTTACTGGTAATTTCTTTCTTTTTTTCCCCAAAATATGCGGCAGTTGTTATTTGCTTTGCTCTAGTCCGTGAAACCACAACTGTGCTTAAAATGGCTTCAAAATGAAATTGTTACTTCAAAAATGTTGATAAATATTAAATTTTAAATAAAAAAAGAGTGGAAATTTTTAAAGAAATTTTCATTGAGAGATGTACAATTAAAACCAAACAATCTGTAATCTTTTAATTCTAAAATTATGCATGATAATGAAAGAACGAAATACATCATTAAGTTAGCATGTATTAGTTAGTATTACTTATTTAAATCTTAGCCGCCCATTCAGTGTAGTAGTTAGTGACACTGACTGCAACGGCATAAGGCCTGGCTTCGAACCCGAAAACATGGATGTTTGTAAATGTATAGTGCCTGTGAGAGAGAGAGGCATGGGGGGTATTCTAAATAAACCTTTCAGCCCCAAGTCCTCTCGTGATGTTGGTGGAAGAGAAGCGAGGTGAGAGGCCGCTGACCTCTAGGGTGTTCTACCTCAAAATTTGAATGAAAACGAACCAAATCGTACTGTCACCTTAATTGTGTCACCTTACTGTCACTAAAGCTACGGGAAACGTCAGGCATACAACTAACCCTTTGCCACGATGAATTTCATGGTCTTGATCTGACACCATCAAGCAGGTGGCTCTTGCACAACAATAACTAATTAAAACGTTGGTTTCAGCATAAACATGAGATATATCAAATGAAAATTTCTAAGCTCTATTTTTTCTCAATTTCCCATTAGATTGCTTAATAATATATTTTAGGATGGAATAAACACTGGAAAAGAAATGAAAATGCATTTTCTTCGAATATTAAGTGAATATATAAATTTCTTTTCAACTACATCACCACATTACTTATATTGATTAAATCGAATTAAGTTGTTTAATATATGTCTAAATACCTACTTTACAATCACAGACGTCTTGAATTTCTAGTTTTTTAAATTCGTATTGAGTTTTTTCAAAAATATTTTCAATAATTTATAAAGTATATGAATGAAATACAAATTTTACTTAGGTAACAATTATTTTGAATATTTTTTGCTTAAGTTTGGGTTGGTGTTTGAATCAATATGAGCTAATTATTTTTCTTATAGATCTACATAAAGATTATATATCATTGACAGAAGAGTTTTGAATAGTGCATAAGTAGAAAAAAGTATCGCGAGTGCGCGTAGTGAATTGCATTTTTTTCCCCATATTTTAACGAGAGAGATGTTTTAGGGTAACTTTGACGCGCGGGCGTTTAGTAGCAAGAGTTATTTGATAAGGTTGTGAGAAATCAGGACTTTAACGCATGACTTCCTTTAAACCTCGCTGTTAACAATGTTTTCAGCCATAACTTTTGAGTTTCCACATAATTTTAATAAGAAAATTACTGTGCGAAGTTGGAGTTCTTAAAACTAATACAATTGTGTGAAACACACTAATTTTATTATTTTTTGTCCAAAGTGTTGCACCGTGATAGCACTTAAGTAAAACTAGCTAAATATCAAATTGCTTTTTAATAAAATTTTATACCATAACAACCAAATATTTAAACGTTTATCCTAGAATATATCAAATGATAATATTCATTCACCCTCTATATTTATTCTTATAACCAAATATCGTTAAATAATAATAATAATGAAAGCAAAAAAAGATATATGTAATGATAACAATAGAAGTAAAATAATAATAGATAGGAAAGTAAAAATAACAACCATTTTAATAATATTTTAATTTAACCCTTTCGGGGACTTGGGAAGATCACTTCCCATCTACATGATGCTACAAACTACACCTGTGGGAAGTGCAAAACACATTATAATATATTGGTAGATACCGAATAAGAAGAAGATCTGTAAAATGGTTCATCGTATCGTTTATTTTCTTATTGACCTGTCATCATAAATAGTTTCATACTGTGGCAAGAGAACAAAAGAAACATAAGTTTATACCAGCTAATATTCCATATAGCATAGTAGACGCATATTCCTCAAGAAAAAGGAAAGGATGTCTTTCCACTTCCAAGAAAAGAATGTAGTTCCGAATGATATGCGCTTAGCCAATGTTGGAAATCATATGCCAAAAATGATTTTCAACTATAGAGGACGTAGGAAGTGTCGCAGAAAGGGACAAGAAAAGAGGACCAACCACTTGTTTTCAAAATGTGATGTCCCCCTGTGCATTGCAACGCGCTTCTCATCCTTTCATGGCAAAAAATTCCCCTTACATTAAATTTTCTTTATGACGGTGAATGTTCATTGGGAAGTATTTTTCCCACCTTCTAAAATTCAAATGTAAACATAAAATTCGGTAAAATACAATATATTTCCTTCAATGCTGTTGTTTAAATGTTAATAAAACATAAAAAAAAAAAAACTGCGAGAAATTGAAAAGATAAATAAATGGCCCACGAAAGGGTTAAATGCTTTTTATATTGAGGAATTCTTCTTGTGCCAAAAAAAGAAATGAAATTTATTCCATTCAGTAACTAAATAAAAAGTTTTCAAAACTGTTTTTCACGCAAAAAGTATGCATAAAGAAAGCAAATTTTCTGGTCAATTCAGGTGAATTTTTTTCGTAATATTTAATATTGATAAACTTTTAAGAAAATGTAATATTTTTTTTTTATTTCGATTCAAGTCGTAGTCTTCGAAAAAAGTAATCTATATTTATGAGGGCCTATGTTATACTTATAGATATTGTGCAAAAACTACATTTCTCTAGTTTCAATATCAATAATGAAAACCAATATACGTGAATATCACTGTCCTTTTTTGGGTTTACGTGCATTTACAATATAAGAACGGAAAATTTGTTTCCGAATATAATTTTATTTTCAAATATATTTCTAATCATCAAAAATATAATGTATTATTTATGGTTTAAAGTTTGGAAGTAGGGGGTACATGGTCCAATGTCCTACTTCTCACGTGACCGAGGCTCAAAATTACTACATCGCCAATACATTTTGAAGTATTTTAAGTGAGAATTATTTAGTATTATGTTACTCAGAGTACTATCAGAAACTAATTTATTCTAACACTATTTTCTGTTTTGAGCCCATAGGTACAGACACATATAGGGAAAGGTTGGTTGTCCTCAAATCTACGTTTAACCCTACACTCTTAGCTCCGAAGATTTAGAGTTCGCTATTACTCCCATCATTTAACTTTGATCTATACTTTTCAAAGTTATAAAATTGGACAACATTACATTACATAGTAATTGAAATGTGCATAGAATATTTCAATGGTTAAACACTTTTACTTAAAATATTCGTGATGCGAGCAACAAAACATGAACATGGAAAGAGATATTTATAAAAGCATGCTTGTATGCAGAAAACTCACACTACCTTAGTTTTATATTATTTCACACAAAAATTCTCCATGGAAATTCATTATATTTCAGAAATAGAAATTACAATGCATTTGTACTACTACTGTATTTACTCGAATCTAAGCCACACAATTTTTCCAGAGTTAGTGCTACTGAAAATTGGGTGCGGCTTAGAATTGAAGGTAAAACATTTGTTGGAAGGAGGAAATTGAGTTTCATCCCTTTTCAAAAGGAAAAATTTAACCGTTCACTCTAGCCACTTACATGGATGACTTGAATCATTCTGCAGTTTATCTCCAGTCTTACCGAAATAATATTGTTTGCTTATATTTAAAAAAATTTTTTTGTATAATCTTTATTTTAATTACCTAAATATTAAATATATCGGTAATACTATAAAGTTAGAGTTCACTATGACGCAAGTATAAAAAGAAAGACAATTTTGTATGCAGAAAAGAACGGAAAACTGAGCAGAGGGCACTGAAAATTTGACATGGATGAAAATATTATACGTCGATGGCATGAACAAAATTATATGATTTTTGTTTGTAAATGTTCAGCAGTCTTTAATAATTATTTTACATTATTCTATAACACATTCTTTAAAAAAATGTTGCATACTGAATAGCACTGGAGACGACTTCGTGTGGGAAAATGGTGAAGTCGGCACCAATTCCGAAGTCAGTTGTGACAGTGGGAGTGACGAATCATTTTCGAAACATGATACTTAAGTTAATTATATAATTATGTACGTATAGTTGATAGTTCTCAAAACTGGTAAACTAATTAAAAATTTTTTTAAGTATCTGATATTGCTGAACCTCTTACACAATTTTTTTAAATTTTTTCTCTCAAAAAACGTGTTGAGAAATGGGGTTGCGGCTTATAGAATAGGTGAGATAATTTTTTCAGAAAAAAAATTCGAGAATTTGGGGTGCGGCTTAGAATTGATGGCGGCTTAGATTCAAGTAAATACCGTATCTCCATTTTGAATTTTTTTTAAGGGGGTAGGTTCAAACGAAACAGGATCTGTATCTCAGTAATGTTAAAGAAATGTACTTTTAAGGAACATTTATAAACATTCTATTGAATAAAAATCTCCAATTTTTTTACTAAATATTGTTCGAGCCATAATAGATACTTTAATTAGAGATTTTATGGATAGCATGCCTAGTTATTTTTAAAAAAAATATTTTTTGCACAAATCTGTTTTTTTTTCTTTCAAAAACAGTGATATTTCATGCTATTTAATGCTATAAATTAAGTCAGAATATTTTTTTGAAAAAATCCCTCGATTAAATTATCTATTAGAGTGTAACTTTTCACTATACAAAGTTATAAGCTGTTAAATACAGTAGTTTAGGAAAAAATGTTCCTTATATGGTAAAAATGTTAGTTTTGAGAAAATGGATTTTAGTAATGGATTTAATAGACTTTGACAGGTTGTGACGAGTGCTTACGCGTTTCACTAACCTTCTCAAATATTCTCTTTAAATGTTTTATTTATTTCAACCAATCTCCACCGGGAGCCTAAAGCGTGATTTATGCAAATGAGATATTTTACAAGTTCGGGTTTAGCGAGTTCGAAAATGAAATGAATCGGAAAAAGAATTGAAGAGAGAGGAATGAATTGAGAGAGTACTTTTTCTAGTGGAAACATAGTCGTCGGGAGTAAAATCAGTTCGGGATAGAACTGAGAGATAGCTGAGATTGAAGCCGCCCATTAAAGGAATCCAGATATTGAAGAAGTAGTTAGACGAACCTGCCATAACAAAAGGTATCAGGTTAGTTTGATTTCTCAAATTAAGTATAAGTGTGTAGCTTAATTGTACGCGTCGACCGCCGTAGATTCAGTTAGGATTCCGTCGTTCATGATTATTGAATCCTTCTCATACTCCACTGTGTTTTATTGTTCTTAAAATTTTAATAGTATTTGTGTAATCTCTTAATTAAGAAAAGTCAATAAATAAGATTGATTTATTAAATAAGTAGTAATTTATTATGAATTCACCACATCTAAATTCAGGTGATAACCGAAGGGGAGTTGATAATCTTAGAGGTAGTGATAGACTACGACAAGGTGGTAAAACGTTTTCAAAAAATTACTAAAAATACTTCTACTGCACGTAGAATGATAACTTTTGCACTATTAGAAGCGTAGAAATTCATATTTTATTAAAATGGGAAAAGTGAAAAACGTGTTTGGGGGCCGAAATTCAAAAACCTACCCTCTTAAAAGCTAGCTATATATACATTTTCTCAATTTTTTTCTCCAGTCCGAAACTTTTCTTTTTCAGTGCATGAAGTGCAACAAAAATAAGAAAAATCACAAACTAAAACGTTGCAATACCTTCATGTATTCTTGAAGACTCCACTTAAATCATTTTAAGATATTTAACCCTTTTTACCGCATTGCAATCTTCTGATGACCTTTCTCACTTTCCTTGAGTAATCTAAATCCCTTTTTTTGATGCTTCTATTAAGATCAACCGAATACTCCAGAAACACTTAGCCCAGTTTGCAATTAACCGTTAACCGTCTTTTGTGAGGCACCAAATGGAAATGCTATACGTGACAAGAGAGACTATTTTCCCCTTAAGAAGGAATAAAGACCGAATCGATCGTTCTGTCCCAAACTACGTGTAGTTTGTTGAGGCTTAGTGCTTAGTTTTCCAAAATAAGCTTCTCCTTTGTTTAAGACAAGTAGTAAATGGCGGTATAGAACTCCTTTGTAACGGCTTATGTTGTTCTTTTATAAAACTTAGTTTGAGTTGTAAATTTGGCAGAAACTGTTAAATGAATAGCTAAGACGAGTGTGAGACGATATCTAATAAATTAATCGAATTTATTGTTTTTAGAAAAGCGGGAAAAGTTTGAAGAATTTATGTAAAATAATCTAGAAATGTGAAGGTACCATTTTGCGTTCCAAATATCGTAATATAATAAGTGTGACTAGTTCAATGCATAACTTATCTGTATAAGTTTGAGGTATTTTAAATTCTTATTCTTTTTTTTAGAATTTCGAATTTTGTTTAGGTTTATAAGTAATTTCTTATTATACCAGCAGAAATTAAGGTGACTGACTACGTTCTTAACCGTGATTTTGAAAAAGCGTATAAACAGATATTTTTGTGATATTTAGTGTGAAGTTGAATTAAAATACACATATAAAAGTGTTTTTAGAATATTAGTACATGGAAAAATTATTTAAATATAATTTTTTTGCAGAAAAAAGAAGAAAAATTAACATATTTTCAAAAGTTCTCTTTTCATGAAAAATGCTTTTAAAAAAAATTTGCCTGTTTACAGTTGACTTCTGCACAGGGGCTGAATTAGGATTTTAGAAACATATAATTTAGAAGTGAATTGATTCGTTTGAAAACATCGAGTAGAGAAATTTTAACAAAAATACCCGTTATTCTTTCAGTTGATCGTAACTCCGGAAATAACGTAAATTTTTCAAAACTTCTGTATGGAAGTTTTAGCTATAGATATGCAAAATATTATCTCACTATTTTTCATAAAGAGAGAATGTTTAGAAAATATATCTTTTGTTCTTCCTTTTTTGACGACAAATTGCATTTAAATAATTTCTTGTAATAATATTTTTAAAACAATTTTATATGTATATTCTAATTAAACTGACACTAAAAAATCAGAAAATTATTCTTTACACGGTTTTTTAAAACCACGGTTTAGAACGTAGTCACCTTAAATCAAAGGAATTTTGAAGAGACAAATGTTGTTCAATCGATTATCCTACTCTTTTTTTATATTTACATTTTTTAATAAAATGGTAATGCTATGTATATTATAAGTAATAAAATATTTCTCACACAGCAAATGGTATATTCTTCATATTATAAATAATGTGCGGTTTATTAATTTGGATTAACAATAGATTAAAAATTTCATGTTTATTTTATTAAAAATTAAACTGCATTGTAATTTATTCACAATTGCACAAATCACTTACTGCGCAATATTAATATCTGAATTTTAAGTGACTATTGAATAAATTTCTTACTACAGAATAATAAAGCATTTAAGTAAATATTATTGAAATGAACTGATTTTGAAAACTCACTCAAAGCAGTTCCTATATTTATAGATTTATCTATCTTTTGCTGATTTCCCATAGTTAAATCGTAATACAAGAATCGAATAATTACGGTTAAGCTGGTGTTCGTTCATATAATTTTAAAGTCATCTGTGATTATTTAAAAAAAATACAAATAAAATAATCCCCTCGAAGCATAATGTTGCGCAGATCGGGATTTGTAGAATTTATGCTATCAGTCCTAAGAGCAAAACAGTTCTTCAAGAACGATGAAATTTATTACCTTTAGCAATCCTTTAAATGCAGGATAAATAGTAATAAAATTCATTCGTGCAATAAGTTCCGGAATGTTTTCACACCTTCTGCAGCGCTGAGGTACAACTATTAGAGTCTAAAAATACAACTACGTGATGATAAAAGCTATCCAAAAGCAACCACTCTGTCGTAGGCAAACACACCGAAGTAAACTCTTCAACATCTGAAATAGAATTGGCTCAGCTTCAGGAAGCGACTGCCATTTATAATCTGCGCGGCTACTTTCTACTGCTTTCTCGAACAATATGCTTACGTCATAGCTCTCTTCAGTAATTTCGAGACAAATATATATAGCCGTCTAGTAGCCAAAAACGGTCAATAAAATTGTTTCCGAGTAGCCAAATAAGGTCGCCAAAAAGGATACCTTGGCCATATTTCGAATATTACACCAATTTCCTATTGAAACGCCATTATATTGCAAGGGAAGACGTTGCTAGCGAATATTACAATTTTTATTATAAATTAAATGCAGCAGAAAGAAATATTAACTTATTAAACATGCAGGTTTAAATTGTTTACATAATTTTAAGATAAAATTAAGCACCAATTACCCAAAATTCGTAACAATATGTTTCCTGTAAATTAATTTTAAGATTATTCTAATTTTTTAATTTTATTCGCTTATTCATGTGGGATTCTTTAAGATATTTAATTCACCGTTCTGCTTACAGAATGGAGAAGCACGAATTTTTTTAAAAAAAGTGTTCGAAAATGTGTTCAATATTATTAAAATACCACTGGGATTTTAATAACTACAAGTACTTCAACAATAAAAAAAAACCCTGGGAAAAAATGGTCTTCAGCTGATAACTAGTGCTGAAAACATTTCTTATTTATTGCTCTCAAGAATTTATTGTGGTCAGACAAGTTATTTTTCTTTGAATCTTACTTCCCTTTAGATTTATTGAAACATTTCTATTATAAATGAAAAACTCGGTAGTACTATGAAACTGAGAAATGGATTTCCATTACTATTAGACGATTTATTTCTTTTCTTTAAAGTTTTGGTGTTTGTAGTGATAAAAAAGGATTTTTTCCCAATTTTTTTTAACTACATACAAAAAGCATTTTAATCTACGGAAATATATTTAGTTTCGCTATCTTTCTTAATTTCTTAAAAAATGATTTTTTAACCCAGAATATTAGTTAAACAAAATACAGATTTTTGTAAAATATTTATTATTTATTAATCTTATAAAACAAAAATGGCTTGGAAAAATTATAAATTGAATTTGGTACTACTATTATAATTGTGTATCAAATGCCTTTTATAATGGTTGCATACTTGATATCAATAACAAATGTTAATTATTTACAACAGAAACCATTAATTGCATTAAATAATTGACGCCATGTTATTTCTATTCATACAGAATTTGCATTTCACATATGTTTGTCTTCTATAGGAATTAGAAAACAACTTTTCTCTTTCTATAATTGAATTATTTTCTAAAATATACAGTCTTACAATGGTATTAACGAATTATCAAAAAAGTTTCACTTCAGACTGCTTTGATATACATATTGCTGAATTACATATACAATTCAATTTGTAGAGGTCATTTAATCCCTTAAAAATAAATTGTCATAATTTCCATTCTCACCTTTAAATAAACTACCTACTAATCCTTAAAAACATGGAAAAAATATGACAAAGCAATAAAAAATGTACATATTCCACCCATCTTGCTTGAAAAGTTTAGCTTTATTGCATTTTTACATCATTTTTTCAGTTCTTGTTGCAACGAAAATTCTGTTATTCTTGGAAAGTTTAAGATAGTTTCTCTAAAAAAGATAAGAATGTTATGAGAAAAGAAATCAGGCTGTAATAATTGTATGCATTGGACCAAAGAAATAAAAATTACTGAAGAATGCATGATTTTTTTCTATTATTGCCGATGGATATATTTTTATAATCTAATAATGTCAATATATTATTTGATGAATGATATTAATATTAAAAAGTATTAATATGTTTGTTGTGGAATAAATTTACTATTGGATTTGAGTGATTTACACAGCAGGGAAATGGTTAAAAAATATAATACAATTTTTTTTAGTTCATAAAATTGAAGTAATTTTTCTAAAATAAATATGACCTTACTAATAGAAAAAAATGATGAAGTTTGATTTAAATATCATTCTTGTTGAAGTTTTATTTTCTTTTTCTATGGATGATTTTCGAAATATTTCGAGAGCTCTTTTTTAAGATGATTTTTCTATCCTTTCTTTATTTCTATTGTTTCATATCAAAGTAAACTGAAATATGAAAGCTATTATGAAATATTCAACAAAGAAAATATGACAGTTGTGAGTACAGCTTAAAAACAATAAAATTCAATTTAATTTTTTTCTGTAACAAAATCAGGGAAAATCTTTTTCGCTGAGTTACATTACTCGTAAAATACAATGTGACTTGTCCACTTTAAATTTTATAGAAATTGATTTTATAACCTTTTCTTACTGACATAAACGATTTAAGTTATTTGAATGCAGAGAATTAAAATAAGAAAATCAAAGGAAAAATACATTGAAATAAAAGGAAGACAGGTGTTTTAGATTATATATGCTATACAAATATTTAGCAACCCATGCAAACCCTCTTCAGGATTTTTTCACATTCTAAGTGTTATTATGTAAGAAATATTTTTAACTTTTTAAAAACTATTTCATAAATTACTTTGAAAATATTAATGTTTTGCATGCAAATATAATCCAAAAGTTATAAGGTATTTTTTAGATTTCTTTTATTTAAGCTAAATGGATGTAGCCTTGTGAGATTCTTTTGTTCTTTCAAAATGTTTCATAAGAGAATTTTATTTTTTACAGGATGATTGTAATTAAAGTTGCGATTTCAAAAAGCTCTTACATTGATATTACCGGTCAGAATGAATTGATATTTTACCAAAACAATCGTGATACGATAGAGTTTGTTTGGCGAAAGAAAATGAAATAGTTCTAAATTGTGTCGATAGATGGCGATGTAAGGGAAAGGAAGAAGCTCTTAAACGAAAGGAAACATAAACCAAGGTTAAAGATGAATTTATTAGTGGAAAAACAGCATGTGTTAACACTATCATAGAGCAAATGATTCACGTGCTTCCAGGTCAGCAGGTAGCAACTGCTGCACTTAAGTTATCTCTTTTACAAATAACAGTGCTAGATACTCCTTAGGGCTTTATGCACAGAACTGATAAGCAAATTGAACATTCGACCAATTCCCAGTGCACTGTTAATCCCCGCATCTCTCATCGTCTGTTCTTGTAATGTTCTGGTCACATCATTCACTGTCACTGTGGCAACTGGTTCACTTTTTCTACCTAGTTTAATGTCAAATGAACCGGTCTCTTCGAAAGTATCTATAATTTTCTGCAAGCCATTTGTGATAATCGGCTTAATTCAAGAAGGTCACATGATAAAGATAAACACGTGATCTCCATCGAATTCAAAGCAGGCATCAAACTCATTGTACTTGTTCTATTTGTAAAATTCTGGTAAAATTTCAAATTTTATTATTGGGTAAAAAAATGTACAAATGTTATATAAAAAATTTCTTCAAAATATATTTTAAAATTAAAAAAATCTTATTTTATGCATGCACTTTTTAAATGAAATGCATTTTGTCTACCTATGTGCATTATTGTTGTTGACAAATTTGTGTTTTTGAGAGGAAGTTTCTGAAAAGATCAAACAAGTTGGCAACAATGAAGAGTATGAACTGATTAGCTGGAAAAACGTGATTGCTTTTATCGAGTGACTGTGACATCACATGAGTTTTTAAACTGATCGGCTTAAAACACGTGGTTATCATGATCATGTGACTACGGCGTCACATGAATTTGGTCAGATATTAAACCTTTAAAC
>BMAO01028980.1:0-29056 GCA_019973975.1 Trichonephila clavata | reverse complement strand
TTTATAAATTGGTCTTTTTCTCTCTTCTTTTTTTTATAAAATATTATATTTATCCTAACAAATCATCGTTGCGCGGAAACATTCAAAACCGGTATCGCGAATTTGAAAACATTTTTTTTTCGTGCTTTTTTTAATGGAGAAAAAATTTTATCGTGATTTTTTATTATTCATTATTTATTTCCACAAAGCAGAACGTCTAATTTAGACCATAAATTTCTTATTATAATCATTTTTAATTATATAATTGCAAGAAAAACTGGCTTTTGATATTTCCTAATTGTTCTTGTCTTAATTATTTTGCATTTTTTGGTTATTGTATTTGTTGGAGCTAAATATAAGCTAGAAAAAAATCTGTAACAAAAAAAATTCAAATTTCTAATGGCTAAAAATGTGTTTATACTTTATGGAAATTAATAGATTATTTCTATGAATGAAAGAACTTTTGTCGAGTTTTTGTTGTTATTTTCTTGTTTCCAAATGACTAATTTTTCTAAGGAATTATAAATGAGACCCTTAGCATAAAAGAAATCTGTTGTTAAAGAAAGAAAACCATCAAGCAGGTTTGTATCGTTTGTCATTTACCACTTGCTCTGCTTAATTTTTTAATTACTCTTTTTCATTCTTTTTAATTCAGGTGGGGATACCACTGGTCCGTTCAAAGGCAGACCAACCCCCTATCGTATACTCAGTGCTCGAATTGTAAAACTGAAATTTATATGTATTAAGGGCCTGTTCATCCAAACTGTTTCTGCTTCATTCTGTTATAAAGATGTAGTTGCTTTTATTAACCATACCTTATGTATAAGCAAATTTATTACCGCATCACAAAAAACTTTTTTTTATATAGAGAGATTCAAAGAAGTTAATTATAGTGTAATATTCTATGCATTAAAGCTCTCAAATTACTACTGTAACAATCTAATTATTTTCAGAAGCAGTGGTGCAAAAAATGTTAATTCCTGGGTCAGCAAACTTTTTTTTAAAAAAATTATTACAATTTTGATTTAGATCTAGGAAGATAAATATCTTCAAATTGTTGTATATTTCAAATGACTTCGGGGTTAGTTATGGAAGTAATATTACTCAGTCTTTAAAAAGAAGTATTTTAGTTATATGTTCTCAATTTTGTTTTGTTTATTATGACTAATTCGATAAATGCAAAAAAATACTTGAAAAAATGAGTTGCTTTAAAAGATCTCTAATGCAAAGATCTCTGTTTTAGAAATTTTTTTTAATTTCATTTGATACTTACATATTATCGCAACAATCGCCGACGTTCAAAACAACTCTGCAAGTTGCCAATCCCATTTTCGCATGTGTTGTACGCACTGAATTGGTAATCATGTGCTTCATTTTATACAGTGTCGCTAATAGGTTGTGATAATACTTAAGAACCTTTCATTTGATGTTACTATTAAAATACAAATGGCAAAATTAAGATTTTCAGATATATACATTTTGAGTCATCAAAATATTGAACCTTATTTTATTTTTGATTGCTTTTTAAGGTTTAAGTTTATGTTATAACTTTCTTAGGCAGATTAGGCTTAGAGCAAGCACCACTTGCAATCGCTGGAGGTCTCGCGCGTGCGCAGATCGCAATGGGAAGCCCAAAAGAATGAGAAGTTTAGAAACTCTACAGAGTATCCCCTCAGAGAGCAGGCGAACGATAAATAATTACAGAACACAAATACAACAAATGTTACATAAGATAACAAAATATAAACATTAAATACATGGAAATGGTGAAAATAAAACTTGTAAGGGTTGAAAATCTACATGAAAGGAATGCATGTTGTACTGGAATGTTAAAAAAAATATGAATGCACTTATGTTCTAACAATACAATAAAAACAATGGTTTACACAAAACACTTGATAAGATTTTACAAATATGCACATTTAGAAATTATACTATATATAAAATGACATACTTCTGTCAATGAAAATAGCATTATAAGTTTCAACAGTAATATACATAGAAATCAAGATATATATATATATATATATATATATTGCTTGGGATTTATTAGTCTTCTTTTGAATTATTTACTGCTATATATATATATATATATATAATATATATTGCATATTATTTACAATGTGGAATTACTCAACTATGCACATTAAATGAAAAATGTACTTTAGATTCAATTTTACAACAACAATTGAAATATTACATTAATTCAGCAGCAGGATACATTATTTGGATTGCAAAAGTAAAGAGTCGAAAGTAATCCTAATGTAAACAAACAATTGAGAATATTACTAAGATCAGGATTAATAACTCGACAGTTCATTATCTAAATTTAAGCAATCAAAATGTACTATTAATAGGCTCATAGAAATTGATAGATATTTACAAATACTGGTTGAACACAGGCAATTTCTATATTGTTGTCAACACTTACTTACACAAAATATATACATAACAAAATAAATACATACAAGTATTTTAAACAAGTTGAAAATAACCTGATTTTTCAAGAGTTAACTTCTCGCACACTTACATATAAGGCAAAAAATTGTTAATAAAAAAGTATTAGTAGTATCAAGTAATAAAATAATTAAGAAGTAAAACAATTTGTACCTACATACCTATAACACTAGTTTTGAATACAAAATTGCTATTTTAACAACCACAATAAAATAATTAATTCTAAGATGTACAATGTTGATT
The DNA here is from genome assembly GCA_019973975.1 of Trichonephila clavata. Taxonomy (NCBI): domain Eukaryota; kingdom Metazoa; phylum Arthropoda; class Arachnida; order Araneae; family Nephilidae; genus Trichonephila; species Trichonephila clavata. The sequence continues at coordinate 26,377 of BMAO01028980.1, read as the reverse complement.
TTTTTTTGAAACACAAGATTGATGCATAATGTGATTTGATGCATTTTCTTTTAAAGTTTGAAAGGAAAAAGAAAATTAATTTGACAAATACTATTACTGATATATCATTTATCAAACGCAATTTGTAACATTAAATCATTTGCTATTAATTGTAGTAATCTGAGATGATCATATAGCATTAGATTTGTAAACACAAAAATAAACAATTGAAAAAAAATATAAAAATTATTGAAAATACATAATTCACCAGTTAATATATGTAATTTGTGTGAAATACATAAATATCTTTAAGTGTTTGAAATTTATGTTAAAGTCAATTTAACAAAAAGAAAATAAAAATACATACATATATACTATGTTATATAGTGTTCCAGATCTTTTTGGGAAATCTGACATGTCTTCCACTTCTAGTTTGTTTAACAGCTTTCTCATTTGATTGAGATTCAGTTTTATTTACGTGAGACATAGTTTTGTCTTTTGGATGTTGATCAGTTTCACTAGCTTGTTGTTTTGATATTCCAGTAAGAGGAATATCTTCGGTGTCATTCCAGACATAAGCTGGTTTTACCCGATCAATTGAAACTGCCTTCTTTTTTCCATTTATGAGGATGGTGAACACTTTGTCTGTTCGATGGATTACTTCATGAGGTCCTGTAATATTTTGCGATACTGGTGGCTGTACACTATCAAATCTCAGAAAACATGTGAAGAGCTCTTTAAATTAGTTGCACAAACATAGAGCTATTCGAATGTGCAGATGTTGGTTTGGTTGTAGTGCTCTCATTTTCTCCCGTCAAAATGAGACATAGGTTTGCTTGCAGGTGGTGGTAATCTTGTCTGTGTGAAAAGATCAGATGGCAATCTTAGAGTAGTTCCATAGACCAGTTCTGCACAAGTGGCGTAGATATCCTTTTTTACAGCAGAACGCATGCCGAGTAGTACAAATGGAATAATTTCACTCCACTTCGAATTCTCGTGAGCTTTGATGGCAATCTTGAGATGACGGTGCAGCCTTTCAACAAGACCGTCGGCTTTGGATGATAGGCACAGCAACGTATTCTGTTTGTGCCAAGAAGATTACTCAGCTCTCTGAAAAGGCTTGATTCGAAGTTTGTACCTTGGTCTGTTGTTATAATAGTAGGACAACCAAAACGTGATATCCAAACGGATAGCAAAGCTCTACGTACTGTTTCTGCAGTCATATCAGCAGTTGGGATCACTTCCATCCATCTCGTAAAGCGGTCAACTACTGTCAGGCAGTAACTTTGACCAGTAGAAGGTGGAAAGGGACCAATGAAATCAATGTGAATTTGGGAAAATCTGGCATCAGGTAAAGCAAAGGTACCGTTTGGTGCTTTAGTGTGCCTATGGACTTGGATCTTTGGCAAGGATGACAAGAGGTAACCCATGCTTTAATATCGCGCCTAATGTTTGGCCACACAAAACGTTGAGTTATTATTTTGATAGAGGCAGCAATTCCAGGATGTGAAAGACCATGCAGGTGTTGGAAAACAATTTTGCGGTAATCCTTGGGAATGAAAGGTCGAGAAACATTGGTGGAAACATCACAAGTAAGAGTAATATCTTCCAGAGGAAAATATTGTTGCTCAAGTGTTAAAGATGTCGAGTTGGATTCCAGGAGTTGTTTAAGTTCTTCATCTACCAATTGGGCTGCGGCAATGTCCTTGTAATCGAGACAACTTGCTTTGGAAATGGAATCAATTTCGATCTGAGATAATGCATCTGCTACCAAATTCTGAGTTCCAGGAACATGTTGTATGTTTGTAGAGAACTAGGAGATAAAATCCAGGTGTCTAAGTTGACGTGGACTACATTTGTCAGCTTTCTGTTGAAAAGCATAAATGAGAGGTTTCTGATCAGTGTAAATCACAAACTCTTTTCCTTCCAACATGTGACGAAATCTTTTGACCATTGTGTATATGGCCATGAGTTCTCTGTCGTATGTACACCAGTTCTTTTGGGACACAGACAATTTCATGGATAAGAAAGCAAGTGGTTGCCAGACATTCTCATGATACTGAGCTAATGCACCACCGACAGCAAAATCTGAGGCATCAACCCAAATGCTAAGAGGTGCATTTGGCATGGGGTGATGTAACAGAGTAGCATGTGCTAGGGCTTGCTTCACGGATTCAAAAGCTGTAGCATCTTCTGTCCATTCTAGCACTTCTTCAGGTTTGATTTTGACATTTCGTTTTGGACGCTTTTTATTCCTGATACCTTTTAAAAAATTTACTAAAGGAGCAAGGATATGGGCAGCCTGTCTAATGAAACGTCTGTAGTAATTCAGCATTCCAAGAAAACGATGCAATTGAGTGATGGTGGTTGGTTGAGGAAATTTTAAGATTGCTTCCACTCTATCCACTAAAGGTTTAATTCCAGAACTGCAAACTTGAAAACCAAGGAAATTTAAGGTGGGTACTCCAAAAGTACATTTAGAAGGGTTTATAGAGTCCATATTGATCCAACCGTTGAAAAAGTAACCGAAGATGTTCAATATGCTCGGCTTCAGATGATGATGCAACTAAAATGTCATCAATAAAAGCATAAACAAAATTTAATCCTCTTAAAACCTCATCAACAAAGCGTTGAAATGTAGAGGCAGCATTACAAAGGCCGAATTGCATTCGAGTTTTCTCATACAATCCGAATGGGGTTATGATTGCAGTTTTATGTATATCCTCTTCATTTATGGGAATTTGGTGATAGGCTTTAACTAAATCTACATGTGAAAAAATATTTTTGCCATGTAGCTCTGAAGTGAAATCTAAAATGTTTGGAATAGAATATTTATCTTTTTTTAGTTTGGGTGTTTAATGCACGATAGTCACCCACTGGTCTCCAATCATTAGAATCTTTTTTAGGTACTATGTGAAGAGGTGATGCGTAATTACTTTTAGATGGTCTAATATGGCCTAAATTTAACATGTGTTGGAATTCAGATTTGGCAATTTTTAAGCGATAAGGAGCTAAACGTCTTCTTGCCTTAGCGAAAACAGGTAGACCAGATGTCTCTATAAAATGCTTAACATTATGCTTTACCTCTTGTGAGAAAGAAGGAGGTCGAACAATTTCTTTAAATTCCCTCAAAACATCATGAAAAATGCTCTCCCCAGAAACGAGTTTAATGGAATCAACTTCAGGTGAGACAAGTTTACAGATCGCACTCAGTATGGTTGCATTATGTATTAATTTTCTATTGCGAAGATCAGGAGAAATATTAAAATGGTACAGAAAATCAGCTCCAATGATTGGCACGGAAACAGATGCTATTAAGAAAGGCCATCTAAATACTCTTCTCAGATTTAAATCGAGAGTTAAAAGTCTCTTACCGTAAACGTTGATAGGAGATGTATTAGCGGCTGATAGTTGCTGAATACTGTTTCCTTTCCTTTTCTCAGAAATCGAAGCTGGGAGAACACTGACGTCAGATCCGGTATCAATGAGAAAAGCGATGTTGGATGATTTGTCTTTAATGAAAAGGCGACATGAAATATGCGGCTGCGAGAAGGTAATCGCAATTACTCCTCGCTGGGTTCGTTTTTTCTATAGCTGCAGGGTGAATTGCATCTCTTGGCCCTTTCTTGAAATTTCCTGTAGTACCAACAAAACCCAGATTCCCTGGAACGGGAAAATGATCAATTTTGGGAATGATTTCGCGAGCGAGAATTATTTCTTCACTCTGGAGTCCTTTGATGCATTGTAAGATCGTCGATTCTTCTGTTCAGTCTCTCAATCTCTTGGAGGATACGGTTTTCGCTGGATGAAGCGATGGCGTTTGTCGAAAGTGAAGCATTGGGAGTGCTCACTTCGAGGATTCTGTCGGTGACTTCTGTGGCTTTTTCGACGGTTATTGGCGTGATGGATGCCAAGATAGTTTCCACTGAGATCAATAGCTGCTGAAGAAAAAGTTCCAAGATAACCTCTTTCTGAACGTTGTACGAAGATGCACGCCTATTCATTGTCCTGAGGAGTTCTGAAGGCTACCTGTCTCCAAGTTCTTCGCCGGTTAACAGCTTCCGAATTTCTTGTTGCGATGACTCGCCAGTTCGCTGGATCAGTTGAGCTTTAATGGCGTCATAGGGATCCGTTCCATCAGGAGTGATTATTAAGTCTCTTACAATTGCGGCGGCTTCTGGTGGCAGGTTTGAAACAATACAGTTGAACTTAGTGCACGTGTCTGTAATCGCTTTCGGTACTCCGAGGGCAAAAGTTCGTTCGCACGTGGAAAACCAGAGTTGAGGATCACTGAAGTTGTATGGAGGAGTTTTAACTGCGGTGATTTCAGCCATTTTTCCGGTAAAATTAATTAATAGCAAGTCAAACGAAGGTAATTATTCGTGAATTGTACAGGTCACCATTGTAGGAGACAGTATGCTTAATAAAAGAGGCGATGTTTAAGTATTACTAATTTCATTTATTTTTATCCTCGTTGACTGCTCTCGGAGGGACACGTGCGCTGCCAGGGAAGTGTGTAAATGGAATGCATGCACTGGGCCGCTGTACTTTTTAAAACCTAACGCATGCGCAGATTGCATCCCAGTTGCCTGCGCGAGCAAGCACCACTTGCAATCACTGGAGGTCTCGCGCATGCGCAGATCGCAATGGGAAGCCGAAAAGAATGAGGAGTTAAGAAACTCTACACTCCATATAATGTTGTTTTATCTTTTTTAAAACTGAATCTTCATAAAAGTGTAAGTAATTTCCCAATTTTTCTGCAGAGCATCCAAACTATCTCACGGATCACAGATTGGTGACTGATGCTGTGCAACACACAACGATATTTTTGTATTAGCATCACCGTGACAAAATGGGTGCCATGCGTATCGCACCGCAATTTCTACACCACAAAAATACTAACATTTTTTAAGAAAAAAGAAATCAGATTTAGATGGAAAATGACGTGTTTACATAGCGGCAATTTGGCTGCGGCGATGCTTTTATTTAAGTACCCAGACAATAAATAATTGTCCATGTGAGAAGCAGTCTGTGTCAAGATATAAGCCACTCTGTTTTTAAGATAGACCTTAAATTTGTTGATAACAATTGTTAATGCTAATCGAATCGTGAATTGCAAAAATCTTCCATCATTATCAATTTTGTCGTAGATTTCTGCTGCGAAATCCGTGTATATATTTGAATTTCCCTTGCGTATTCGACTGAAAATATTTTCAGCCTCTCATTGAGTTAGAATTGCGCTGTGTCAATTGATGAACGTTTGAAGTTAAATATTTAATTAGCATTTTTATTTTTCCCCTTTCTTTTTCTTCCTGATTTTTACTTATTTTAAATGTTTTGAAATTTTATATGTTTTTCTTGTAACTTTTTTGAGGTGAAACTTTTTTGCGGACGCGAGTGAATGGGAAATTTGCCCAGTTTTGCGTAACAGTGAAAAAGCGAACGGAAGTAGTGATTCCCCTAATTCCCCCGAAACGTCGCCTTCCTGAGGAGATAGCGAGCGGGAGGAAAAGAGAGGGGGGTACACCACGTGAGTGATTGTAGTGTTTAATGGCGCAAGAGCCAATTTTGGCTAAACTGCGCCACACGTTTGATAAAATATTTTTAAAAATGCACAGATGAAATATAAAATATATACCTATATATTTGTATATGTGCATGCCAGCATGCACATACATAAAAATTAAAGTGAAAATAGTTTAAAATAATTTTGTCAAATTAAATACAAAAATCCATTTTTAAAAATAAAAGCAAACAGATTTTGGTGGGGGGGGGGTACACCACTTGACTTGAGTCATATTCTTGAAAAAGTTGGATGATTGGTAAGGGGGAATTGTGCATCAAAAGTATATCTTGCTGCTATGGACGAAAGGCGCTTAGGTATTGGTGACATTAAGTGGGTACAATTGCTAGTCTCGTAACGAACTCACGTGGCGTATTTTCGCAGTTTTTATGCAATAAAAAAACGTGACGTTTTCAACGAATAAACGCACCCATAATATTACCATAATATGGCTCTTCCCGTCGCGGGAGTGTCTGGGATATTGTGTATATGTCACTAACGTTCGTGCCGGAATCGCTACGGATAGCGTCTTGTAAGCAAACACAGTGACTTCTGTTAGTGATGCATTAAGTTTATATTATTAACTTTTATTTCCATTAAATCAAAATAAATTCTGGTCAGATAGCCTAGAACAGAGGTTCCCAAAATTTTTTGTGTCATAGACCCCTTGCCATGTTTTTCGATTTGGGGTAGACCCTCTGCTTAATTAATATTGAATTTTTGCAAATTTATCGACATAAATGTCTTTTTGACAGCTGATACTACTACTTTAAATGAATTAAATTTCTAACTGTAATGAAGTATAGTGATTAAAATTTAAAAAGTGAATGTTAAATAAAATAAAAATTCATTAATCATAAAATAAATGTTAAATAAAATAAATAAATAAATGATTTTAAAGGGAGGGATGAGTCTGGTACTACAATAACAAATTTTCAACATTTGGTTTTGATATTGTCAGTTTTAACCTTAAACCTCTTCTGTTAGTAATGTTAAGTTCTTCGTTTTTTGTTTTGGAGATTGGCAACCGCGCTGCTACTCAGTAGGAAAAACGTTCTCACGATATTTCATAATTCGGGACAAATAATAGGTTTGACTTTTCAAAGCCAAAATTGCTGATATCCGTTTTCAAACTTTAAGATCTACGTTAGTGCTTATTACGATCAATTCCTATTGTAATGGGGCATTTATTTTCAATGTGACCATATGAAGTGGCCGCGGTAGCCAAGTGGTCTAGGTATCAGATCATGGCTAGAGTGACATAGCGTTGGAGACAGGAAAAATCCTAAAAGATAGGGATTTTTGGATAGGGGAAAAAGGGATTTGGACAGGAAGAATCCTAGATCATTGAATCGGACAGGAATAATCCTCGCGAACAACACAGTAGTGATGCGAATATGAAAGGAAAGGAATATAACTTGATATTTCTTGATAGAAGAAGGTTTCTATTAGTTTTTAAAAAAGTTTGTGTTTCATAATTTTCTAAATAATTGATTTTTTTGGATGATTAAATTCAATTTTATCATGTTTATGAGGTTTGAAATAGTATTTAGTTCTATTGATTTTAAAAGAGAATTTTTAAGTATTTCAAGCATTTTTGGAATACTTTTCATTTTCATACAAAATTGGTAAAAAAAAAGGTGTGTGTAAATTCATTACCAATAAATACTTCTTAAGGTGATTTTCACAGAAGTTTCTATGACAGAACAAAGGTTTTAAAAGTAATTAGCTAAAAAGTATTTCATCAAAGTTGCATTTAAAGCTCTTCTAATTGCTTAAAAACTAAATAGATAAATTACCATATGTAACAGTTAATAGCATAAAACTCGATATACTGTCCTTTTTAAACATTGTAATTAGTGTTGATATAAAATTTTAAATTTATAGCATTAATATTTTCATAAAAGAAAATATTATCCTATGCAAGTGCTTCAATGTAATGTACCAATGCTTGCAATAAATCCATAATTTTCAACCAACCTAGTTAGTGCAAAAACATTCATCTTGCTTATAAAAACGGAATAACAGGAAGAATAATACTAGAGAGAAGGTACAGCAAGATTCTAATGAAGATATATTCCTGCAGAAAATTTACATTTGAGAAATATGTATTTTTCAATGCGTAGGAAATTATATATATTTTGTTTTTTGGAGAGGACTTATTTACTTAAAATATAAAATTAGATTTTTTATATACATTTTTGTTTAATTAAGATGGTTTATTATTTTAAAGCATTTCTTTTGAAGTTTTAGGAGGTAAATTATTAGAGCCTTTAAATGAATAAATAAGTTAAAGTCAAGATTCCCCTCCCCCCCAAAGGCATTTAGTCAGTATATAAAGCAAGCAATCTCGTTTTAAAATGTAATTTGCAGTCTTAACTTCCTTCAATACTAGTCTAAAATGTTTATTGAAGAATATTTCTCTAGGAAAGTAGGTTGTACAAGATCCTAATGATTTATTTCTAGAAATTTACATAAAACTACATTTGAGAAATTTTCTTTCCCCAGTAAGTTTGAAGTTAAAAATTGTGTGTATTCTGTTTTCTTGGGTTGTACTTATAAAACATATTTTTTATATGAAATTAAGAAGATTCAGTTCTTGTAAAAGAATTATTGGATTTTCATGGGATGAATTACTTGTCTTCAAATGAATAAATAAATTAAAGATATTAAATTTCTTCCCAAAGTACAATGAAAAGTAGCTGAGATTAGTTTTTAAAGAGAGTAACTATTTAAAGTTAAAAAACATTTATACTTTTCTCAGTTTCAAATTCAATGCCAATTTAAAATATTTCTCCCCGATGGAAATTTAATGTAAATGATATGTACTAATATCTAACCTAATTATAATTATTAAAAAAAAATAATAGAAAAAACATATGGTTTATTAATAATTTGTGCAATTTTGGTTTAACACACAAATGAAGTACTTAAAAGAAATCAAATTATCAATGCTTGATTGGAAAATTTGGCTACCTGATTTCTGTACCTGAAAATACTATATTAACTTTGATATAGAGTAAAAAATATCACTGAATGATTTGTAATCAGTAATTTGTATTGCTTCTGTATGATTTTAATGTAGTCTTTCAAATAAGGGTAAATATAATCTATATTTTTATTTCTTAATAACTTAGTTCACATTCAATTTTGTATTTATTTTTAAAGTTATGGTAACCTGAAAAATGTTCATGAATAATTCACATGAAAGCATGTATTAAAAGTTTATTCCACAATGTATTAATTACAGTTATTTGTGTAATGCAATTCAGTCAATTGAAAAACTCCATATACAAAAGAAAATTTTTATTTTGAACAAAATTTCAACACTATATATATATATACACACATATATAATTAACAATTTCTCATCCACAATATTAGTTCAATTAAAACAAATAGTAATAAAAACAATTATATAAATGCAATGATGTACATTGAAAAGTCACTAACAAATATTCTCTAAAAGACTAAAATTATAAGTACATTTACCCTTATAAAAAACATCAGCTAGTATCTCAACCAAACAAATTCTTATTATAAAACACAAATAAAAGTGAATTAAAAGAGTAATCTAAAGGGGAAAAAATTAAGGAATGTATATAATCCTTATTTTTGTTCGGTTTGAAATTTCCAACAAAGTAGCTGTAACACAATAAATATTTTCACATATTCTTACATTCAAATTAATATCTAAGGTACAAAAAAATTACATTCAGACATTTATATATAATTATTAACCTTTCAATTTGCTGTATTCGGTATAAAGTTGTACAAGATAACATTAGTTTTAGGCTTCTATCACTAGTTTTCCAAATATATCTTTTACAAACTATGCCACTTATCTTATAATAGTAAAATTAATACATTTTCTCATTTGAAAGTTCTAAACAAGATATTTACATACATTTTATATATACGTTGTATTACTTATCTTTAATATACATATATTAAATGTATTACCTTGCAGTAATTTACACTCCCCCCCCCCTTTTATTTAAATATTCCCCATAATAATACTTAAAAATGTAAGGCAGGTTTTTGAACTTCCAAGGTGTAAATATGCAGTAGAGGAAACCAGGATAAAAACAAAACACGTGTACACAAAAAGTGAAATATGATCAAAATTGCATCACATAAAGGTATAGATCCTTTTTTTTTATCCAAATTTAACTATAACTAGAAACAAGATTTTGGTATAAAAGAAATTCATTTTGGAAATTAATGTTTTGCTCCTTTAACGTCATTAGGTTTGATGCACACACAATTCATGGTTTCATAAAAAGATACTATTCATTAAATTACAGATACAAATAAGACAGTAACACACAAGAAATAATGACACATTAAAAATATAGAGATTTATGCAAGATCAATATAAAATAAATTATTATAGAGGATTAACTAATGTTTTCCTGAAAAGAGAAACAAAAAAAATTATAATTAAGTCTGATAACTCTATTTTTATTACTCTAAAAATTGGAAATTATAAGTGATATCATCAACAAAATAGTATAAATGACAGCGCAACACAGTAATTTTTTTTACATCTAAAATGTTAATATCTTTTTAAAAGTTATTTTTAATTTTTTTTCTTTAAAATCATTACATAATAAATATTATTAAAAAGATTAAAAAATAACTTAACAATCAATGATTGATGGATGCATTTTGTGTGTTTGAAGTTTTTGGTATTACACTAGTTTTATCCAGAATTATTTTTATTTACATGCATTCTTTTGACTTAGTTCTTGCTTTAATAGAATTCAGAAGTAAGTGTGAACCAACATTAATTAAACTTTTTGAGTGATAACTAACCCTACTCCTAATGTCATAGATCTATGTTTACATTTTGTGTTAGGCCATATTTACATAATTCAGAAGATGCTAAACTCAGACTTATTTGATAATGATCAAGTAGTTTGAGACAAAAAAAAGTACTTAGAATAATTATAGAAATTTTATTTAGATTTCTCTTTTTGCTGCAACTACACATATGTGATGTATTTGAATTATAAATGAAGTATACTTCTTTCTAGATATAAAGAGGAATACATTAAAATACAGAATGTGTATTTTAGTTTTCCTAAACTGAAATTTTATTATGAATAATTCAATTTGAGACTGCTTTTAGTTATACCATTTGAAATTTCAAATGATATTTAAGCTTCTCTACCACGTCAAGGTAGCAGCCACAGAGAAGTGAATACAGTTGAGCCTCTACAAATGGGTATCTTTAGGATAGGGAACAAAATTAACTTCTGAAAAAATGTAATTAAGTTTTTGTTTGTAAATCACCTGTAATATTTAGAATTAAACATGACTGAATTAACTATGACAATTATTTTAACGGGAAAGTGATTGCAAATAAGATATGAGTTTTTATTCAGTTAAGAAATCTTTAAGTTGTTACAATATCATTACTATTGAGACTTTAAATTTAATGTATATAACCAGCTCATTTTTATACAGTTATCCATTTGCAAAAGTTCAAATGTATCCTTTTTTTTTTATTTAAATCAACTAGTAGAAACATTGTAAACCTGGAGTTTTTACATACAGCAAACCTACAGTAAAAAGGAACATATATATTGCACATTACATATGCCAGAAAATTTTTTAAATGCCTACTTGTGAATCAGGAACTCTATATCTAAAACTGCCTATAATAAAAAGGAACATGCATGTATTGCACTTACACATAAATCGTTAGGAATTATTAAACTCCTAGTTAATCAGCATTGCACTATGATCTAAAAACACCTAAAAAATACAAATATTGCACATGCATACTGAAAAAAATAACGTTAAAATCAAAAATTAACATTTTAAACTGATTTTGCTGTCAAAACCAGACTTGTTGACATACTTTGACATTCTTCATGTGTAGGTTTTTTCAATGTAGTTGAGGTTTTTCGAGAAGTCGTCTTTTTTGTTGAAACATATCTCTGAGTCTTTATCTTTTTATTTGGTGGCTCCATATTCATGTTTTTCGATGCAATTTCTTGATTTGGTGTAGGGAATAACTGTGATGAATCAACAGCATTTCTTAGAAAACTTAAAATACTACCATAATGTTCTGGGGATGCTTTATCTACTAGTTGCATGCATTCTTTCTTAAATTCTTCCTTGGAAATTTCTGTCCTTGTAGATGTGGCCTTCAAATTATCCACATGCGCTTCTTTTTCCAAAATTTTACGATCTTCGCAAATAATCATCTCTTCATCTGTTAAATGTGAATGTCTGGAAAGTCTTTCTTCGCTTAAATTTTTGCTGCAAATAAAATGAATATGTTTGCACATATTCCACTGAACTGCATTATCAATGCAAGTACATGTAAAATTATGCAAACAGTGGTTGCATTCCCTACACATCAAAATGCATTCTTTCGGGCACGTAACATTTTTTTTAATAATATATATGTCCTTACCTTTTGTAGAGCAAACTGACCATTCTTCTTCATTGTTTTGAATTCATAAGCTGGTTAAACTTTGGCCAACTTTATGCCTTTTCCTCAGCTGAGCTATTTTTGACGATACCTTACCTTTCTCCAAAGAAATAAGTCGATCAAATACTCGATCTCTTACAAATTTCATTAGATTAAATAATGCTTTATCGAGTCACTTCACTTTTTTTCCTTGGAGGTACACATACTTAATCGTCCTATGCATACTTTCAATATGCATATTGGTATTTATTCCACACCACTTCCTGTGGCAATAGGCCCATACTTCACTTCGCTTGCTATATGTTTGTTCAAAATATCTTTTAAATTCTTTCATATCTTCCTTTTCATCAAACATCTTCAGTGCTTCTTTTAACATGATATCAAATGCTGCTTCATCTGTTTCTACTAAAAGACTTCGAACAATCTTGTAAGCTTCAACTTGAATTTCCTTCTTCGTTATTAATCTGGAAATACTACGTCTCCAACTTCTATCCACATGCCATGTACACAATAGTCTTTTCTCAGGAATACCAAAAACAGTCTTCCAGGCATTATAAAAAAAGATTCTGTATCGTCCATCATCAAAACTTTTGGAGCAATACATGCATGTTCCTTAATAGCCGCAAATGCCAGTTTTAATGCTGTAGAATCTTGTCGATTGCTTAAAATGAATGCTGCTGGAAATCCCTCTCTGTTATCATCCAAAACTAACAATGTGGCTAAATCAAACCCATATGCATTCATTCCGTGTGTGAAGTCCAAGCATATGGTATCATTTCCATAAAATTTTAACATATCTTTCTGCGAAGCATTCATAATTACAAGCAGAAAATCTTCTGCTTTCATACCAGGGTATAAATCCTCATCGAAAATGTTCTGGTCCTTAAAGAGAACTACAGGAGAATCTTCTCTGTTTCTCAGGCCTTCAAACCCACTTGGTTACGCTCACTACATCATTTGTATCCAAAATACCATCAGAGCTTATGTTGTATTCTACTTTTATATTTTTTATATCTTGCCGTGTTATCAAATGAATTCTTTCCAGTTTCTCATTTACCGAATTTCTAATATCATCCAAGATAGCTTCGATAGGGATTTTATTTTCAAGTTTTCTCGCTATATCTTCTTTTTCTTCTCTTGTTATTTTCATCCGCCCCAAATTTATCCCATGTCCTACATGGGTTTTTGTGAACTCCACAGTCACTTTACTTTCAATGTCTTCATACACTTTCATCTTTGAAGGGCAATTTCCATTAATCTTGTTGCTACCCGCCATTTTCATATTTCTCTTCTTATCACCCGCAGTATTATAGTAACCATTGCGATAACAGTAAAAGTAGGCTATTGTTCCACCTGTTTTATCAGATTTACTTCCAGTATTCTTAACATACAATGAAGTAGTTTGTTTTTCAATTGTTTCTTTCCATAACTTGAAATCTTCTAAAGTGTTAAAATTATGCGTATCCTTTTCTATTGTGATATTATGCACTAAATCAACATGATCCTCCAATGCTTTTTTAGAAATTAGTTCTACACTACAAATATTACATCTTACCTGTTTATTTATACTTACCTTATGAATCAATTTTGCATGTCGGTATAAGTTAGAAACTGCAGAAAAGGTCTTATCACATTCAACACACATAAAACTACCCATAGTTAAAATTTTCAAGGAATAGACTAAAAAGAAAAACTGATAATGATAACGCACACAAATTTATGCAAAAAAAAAAGTGTTTATTTTCGATACCCACAAAGAATTCCGCCAACTATCCTTTATTACTGAAAAAAGATAAAACAAAATTATTATTTTATGGATTAAATTTTCTTAATAATAGATTACTGCATGTTTGACACTAAAATCAATTAGTTATTTATTGAGTAAAATATATTTTAAATTGCATTGCATTGATTTTAGATTACTGTATGTTTGACACTAAAATCAGTTCCTATTTAATCAAAATATAGTTTAAATTGCATTTTCGATAAGCAAAAGAGAAATCAATCTGAATTCATCCATAGCCTCAAAGAAAACACGCGGTTTTTATTTTTAAAAAGTGATTCATTATTCTTTAGTAAAAAACAATACGGAATTAGTTTTTAAAACAATGTTGATGTTCAATAATAATCGTTAAATAATGAGGGGGGAAATACATACCGCCAGCCAAAGAAAATTCGTTTTTCTCAATCCAAAATTTTACACGGTCACACTCACTACTAACATGTGAAAAACAATATTCAAAATTTTTCCCTTTTGCTAGTGAGGGGAATTTTCCCTGTCCCTCACGATGTCAGCGCCCCCTGGTGATTTCAGTTACTTTAACAATAGGATTTTTCCTGTCGCTATTGGCTTTAGCTAGAGTGTCATGAGTTAGATCCCAGTACCACTGAAGACCGCCGTGTAGGGGAGCGATGCACGTTAAATCTGTCGGAAGCTTAAACTTCCTCCTGTTGGTATGGTGTGGTAGTTAGGAGAGGGAGGTGCCAACTCAGGTGTCGTCCACGTCACTTGACCACGGTTCAAAATTACGCAGACCGTCGCCAAAAGCCCTCGTGTAGATGAACAGTGTGACGGAAATATTCACTCACTTACTGTGAACATATGAATTCATTGTCTACTGTAGTATTATCATAGTCAAAGCATTCTCAAACCTGATTTCAAAATCTGAATTAAAGACATTTAAATGTTGAACGTAGGTTAAAACGCCCTGACAGATTGTAACATTCTAAGAAAATTCGAGACCTCCGGTATTATACTTCGTTAGCTTAACTCCAGAAAAAAATGCTGAAATGGTTCTTGTTTTAATAAAATTTATGCTGTCCCCTTGTAGGTGGAAATTAACCCTATTAAATTTAGTAAATATATCTGTTAAATAGGTAACATTTGGTTTCCACTTGATTAAGTTTTCTTTTAAATTTAAAGTAACATCTAGTTTATATAATAACTGCCACTATCATAGACCCCCATTTACACCTCATGAACCCCGAAATTATTTTTTTGCTGACGTGGACCCCTGGGGGTCTATATAGACCACTTTGGGAATCACTGGCCTAGAACAAATGCTAAAAGAGGAAAAGGGTTTTGTGAAAGAAAAAAAAGCAAAACTTGTAGCAATTCCTGGCGAAAGTCTATATATCACCAGGTAGTTCTGCCACAGCTTTTATCATCTTTATCCATAAAATTTTAGTGCTGTACACATCAGAGGCTGCTGCAACCATTGGATCCGATGATGATTAAAAGCTGATTATCTTAACTGAAGACTTTAATGTTAGTTTTGCTTCAGAAGAAGCAAAGCCACTCATTGAATTCTTGAAAAGGACTCTGAATTTGACAATGAATACTGATTCTAAAGAAAGAAAAACAATATACGGAACCACGATTGATGCAGTTTTCTCACATTTTCTTGATTGACTACAATCGAGGATTTTTATATCCTACTTTAGTTACCACACACCTATTGTGTCTTTCTTCGAAAATGATGATGCAGAAAATTGAATGAAAATATTTTCATACAATAAATGAAGTGCGAATTTTATTTGATTAAAATTATCTCAGCAGTTTAATATAATTAAATCTATTCCTGCATTTACGGCCAACGTTGCCAAAGAAGTTTAACTTCTATCGCGTGGCATTCTTCTTTTTAAGTACAGGCAATTGGCTTCATTACATAAAAATTATGCCTTCCAGGAAATCAAACTTAGGGCGTCATACTCGCAAGGCAAAAGTAGTGCAACGAGTGCAATTGCACATCAAACTGAGGAAGAACGAGCATCAGTAAACGAGAAAAACAGGCAAATAATGGCACAAACACATGCTGAGGGCGCAGCAGAGCAATATGCAGCAAGACTTGAGGATGAGCAATTAAGAGCACAGCATTCGTGTTTTGCAACATCAGATCTGCTCTGTTCTTAACAAAAGGAACACAATAGGTCGCAAATGGCTGAAAGATGTCAAACATGACTTTGTAGTGAGCAATCACACAGTCACCTTGCATCCGGTACAACCCAGTAGATTATATTTAGCTAGCATGTTCTCATCAGCACAATGACTGAAGTGTATCCTTATTGCAATGCTCTAAAATTTAAGGGAGAAACATAAGGAATGTTTTGTACCACTGAAAAAATTAAATTGCCTCAACCTGGAGAACCATCAGCTGCCATTAAAAACCTTGGTTGTCAGATATACTGCGGAATCAAAACATTTTCTACAAAACGTCAGACAATACAATTCATGTTTCCAAATGACATTGTTTGGAAAAATGTGCGTTTGTGAACGCACTTCTGATTTAATAGAAATATTCATAAGCATTGTAAAACTAACCCAATGCCCTCAGGGAATCATGAGTAGAGCCATTTAAAATGTATCTTTAAACTTGAGGTCTACACTATGAAAACAATGTAAATAAATTAAGTCGTAATAACTTCAAGGATTTGGTTAACAAATTGCAAATGGAAAGTTTTGTGTATATATTTTTATGCATTTTTTATTTTAAAAAAATCATACAACCAAAGCAAAAATTTAAACATACTGAAAACATGTGCTTTCCCTTTAACCAGACTAAGCCACAGCAACGACTAACAGGGTACAGCAGGCTAGCTTTTTACTAGAACCCTACCCATTTTTCCTGTTCCAACGTATCAATGCAGCCAATCGTGTGCCTACTCGCAGGGAATGCTCAGCCAATGGCATCCAGGCTAATCCTCTCACTGCAGGACTTTTACCTGCCAAATTCGGTTGCCTCCAAAGCAGCTCCACTAGCCACATCCTATCACGACACACTCTTCCATCAAGGCCCCTCAAAATAAGGTTACATTCAACAGCTTTGAAATGGAATGGAGGAACGCTCCGCGTTCCATTTCCCAGTGACGTTCAGCGTCGGTATTCAATAAGATTCCAAGACGTGTCCCAAAATAGTTTACTGAATTATAGATGAATTAAGGCGATATGGTACACTAAAAATCTTCAAACAATCGAAATTTTTTTTATTGGCTTATTTGTCACCTCGAATCTTTATAAACATGCCTGCAAAATTTCAAAGCTTCGCCTGCATTTTTTATCAAGTTATGGAGCAATATTTCATGCTGGATAGAAACTAACACGTCCACATTTCAGATTATCTGCTAGAAAATAGCCTGATGAAAGATGAATTAATAATTTTTCTACCGCGTGTAAATGAGACTGACATTATATATGCAGTAACAAATCATTTCAAGAAAAAATTGTGCAATGGGCCAAATTCATGTGACGTCATAGTCACATGATAACGTGCCCCCCCCCCAGCCACGTGTTTCCAACAATCAGTTCATAAATTCATGTGATGACATAGTTACATCATAAATGTAATCGCGCGTTTCCAGCCAATTAGTTCATGTGCTTCACTTTTTCCAACTTACGAATTTTTGCAGCTTTTTTTTAAAAAGTACATTTTTGTAAACGATAATAATACACATAGTTAAACAAAATTAGCTTAATTTAAAAGTACACGTAGGATGTAAGGTTTTTTTTTAATTATTTGAAGAATTTTAACACGTAAACATCTTTAGCCAGTCATCGAGTTTTAAATGTTATCTAAACTTTACAAGTAGAGCTAGCTACTAGTATATCAGTTCTTAATATATGCCGAACACGTGATTGCTTTATCATGTGATCGTCATGAATTTAGTCCATTCATGCAAAAATTCTAGTTTGTGAATTGTTTCTTGGGAAGTCATCAAATGGATTTGGTCAAGATTTAAAAGTTGTGCGTGCTTTTTATGATATTATTATGAATGAAATTAAAACTTCAAAACGCACTCTTCCAAGGCACAAATACTAAATCTCATAATTAAAAATCTAATTCGAAAGAATAGAAAAACTCTCCCATTTTTATATATTTGTTTTTGGTGATATATATATACAATGTGGGTGAAATTCAACACTTTTATTATTAAAATATTTTAAGATATTTATTTAAACAAATGCACACATGCAGTTTTTAGATTTTGATATATTTTACCAATAAATTGCTACTTGCTTTCATTCGTGTACAATGTTTAACATGCAAATGCTCTTAAAATCATGGAAATAAAAAATAAAGGCATAAAAACATCTTTTGTACATGCTGTGCATTAGCTCTGAGCATGGAAATAGCTCTGAATGTGTGTATTTATTTTTTTTATAATTATTAAGATAAAGAGTTTTATGAAATATTGATCTTTCATTCGTTTTCTTTTATATATTCATTATGACAGAAACTGTTTAATTGTTCTACATTTGTGGAATCTTTTATGGTAAGTAGTTTTAAATAAGCTAATTAACATTTCAAAAAAGTTTCAGACTATTCGATGAATATTATATCATGCTATTCATGGAATAAAAACTTCAAACTCATATATCTCCATGTTGAATTTTTGTACATATACTATTATTCAAAACCCTAAGGCTTTTTTGATAATAGAGGTATGACTTTCAAATTTTTTACGCATGTTCTGAAATGTATGTTTTTTTAAAACAGTGCATGGAATTAAAAAATTAAAGAGCAGCAGCCGAAAAATACCCATTCATAGTTTTATGTAGTATATAATAAGGTACTTGCAAAAAAAATTTTGAAAGAAAAGACATTTAAAAAAGTTTTAGGAATTTAAAGAATGTTTTTAAAAGTTCAAAAAATTCAAATTTTACAAACATTTTGCAACAAAATTTAAAATTTTTTGTATGGAATTATTATTAAATATTAACCTTTAGAAAATACAATTAAAATCAAATATTAAAATAATTGTGAAGATCATATCGCCTAAAACAGAAGTGATCTTCAAGCACTTTTGTAAACAATTACCAAATCAGTTTATTCTTAATTATTTATATAAGTTCATTAAAAAAATATACATTTTCTTTCTTCTATTTTCGATGAATATTACAAATACTTATGAAATGCATTTGTATAGAAAAAGAAGTATTTATTATTTTCCATTTTAAATGTAAAAAAAAAAAAAAAAGCACGGTTCACACACACATTGAAGCATGCAAAAAAAAAAAAATTACATTTTACCATATTTAGCTGAATTTAAGAAAAAGGAGAAAAATTACTTGAGTAAAATAACTTAAAATATGCTTTATGAATGAAATATGCATAGCAAGATTTTTTCTTATCCAAATCTGTACAAAAACAAAATTTTTAAGCTTATCCAAATCTTTAAATATTCTTTAAAATTTTTTATATATCTTCTGTATTTGGTGTGATATTTACGTATAAAGTATTATTGCACATCAAGTTCTAGAGCCAACCACACAGTATAAGTAATTCTACTATGAAAGCAATACTCATTTGATGATTGAAATACCTAAGCTGTATACAATTATGTTTATCAAAATTAATATAGATATTTTATTACACACGTAATAGTCATTTTAATTATAGTTTGAAAAAAAACTAAAAAACACGCTTTTATACAGAATCGAACTAAAAAGTAAAAAAAAAAATAATTCTTAATAAAGAATAAAATAATTAACGAGAGAGAAAATGAATGTCATTGTGGTAAAAACGTTGGGTGCTTTGTACTACATTTTTACACTAATTCAGCTTTTCAGAATAGAAGTTAGAAATTATAACAATTGATACAATTTTTAGAACACCCCACACTTTTTACCCAAAGACATTCATTTTCTCTCTCTCTCGTTAATTATTTTATTCTTTATTAAGAAATTTTTTTTTTTTTACTTTTTTTTCAAACTATAATTTAATTTTTTAGTTCGAACTACAATAAAAGCGTGTTTTTAATTTTTTAAACTATCATTTATTCATTGTTGAATTTATGCTTGAGTTTGATATTTGAAGCTGGAATTACGTTGGCTGTTGAATTAGTCTTGCTCTTCAATGGATATTAATTAACGGGTATGAAGTGTATTTATTCTCACCGTTTACGAGGAGTTGGATCGTTATATTAGATTCCGTCTCTTTTAAACAGGTCAAACAAATAAAAGTGTGTAAAGAAGAAAAAGTTCGAATTACAAAACTTTTTAATGTATCATGTTTTTTTACGGATTAAATATTATAAAATTCCTTCTTTTTGTTTTCTTTTTTCACATTTTCATGCAATATCATCCACTTCCGAGCTATAGTCCGAGTTTCAAGTCTCTAGCTCCTCGGAAAGTCACATAGTTTCAAATCAATTACAAAATTCCACCCGGATAGACATTAAAGAAAGCGAGTTATTAAAAACATGGTAATATTAAGTGTCAATCGTTTTTTCACCTTTTATCCCTCTGTCTGCCTAGTTATTTTATCAAAATTTGTTCAAAAATTGAATTTTTTTTGCTACGCATTTTAAATTTACAAATTAAAACTACTTTTTAAAGTTAAAATACACAAAAAAAAATTGTGAAATAGTTTTTATTTTAAAACATAGAATTAGATTATAAAAATATGAACATAAAAACATAAACACGAACAGCACGGGTTGCACAGCTAAATAGTCAGAAAAAATGCATACCCGCGGAAATCGCGGGATGCGCAAATTTTGCTATATCAACGTTGCCCGTGGAAATCGCGGGATGAGCAGCGAGAGGGTTAAACGTGTTCCTTTCATGTTAATTCGTATCATCATTTCTAAGCGTATTGCTTTATAAAAATAAAAAATATTTAGCAGTTAGAGCGCAAATTATTTTTTTTCACATGCTCGAGCCTTTTTTTTTATTTTCATTTTCAGAAAAATGTTTATGTTATGGTTAGAAATTGCTAACACACACCCACCCTCCACTTTCTTAGATACAGAACACTGCTTTTGTTTGTTTTATTTCTTTTAACGGCAAGTGTATTTTATACTTGCATAGATAATTAGCGTTAAATTCAAAACACTTTAGGATTACACCTTATTCTTATAGTCGCCAAATCTGGAAATGATGTAGGAAATTAGTCGCCATGTCTGAAAATGGTATATGGAACTAGTCGCCAAATTTAAAAATGATATATGCAATAAGTCGCCAAATCTGATTATCCTTATTCCTGACGATCCTAAAAAGGACAATGGAACAAAATTATGAAATTATTGTATTGTCATCGGTCCTTGACAAGTGTGCGAAATTTCGAATGAATCCGATCTTTTTAAGTGGGTAAAAATCGAGTTCTAAGATTCCGTTACATGCAAGTGAAACTTATAAAAGCGTGTTAAAAAAGGAATTACCAAACCGCCTTGAATAATTTGACACTTTGTGAGACTCACTACACATTTACAAAATACTAATAATTTGTACAATATTTTTATAGTCAATGTAAAGTTTGTTCAAATCAATCCTATAACAGTTTCTATTTTACAACGTTGTTACTGTTTTTATACATACTTAGAAGTGAGCAGTTGCATTGGAAAGACACCCGCACCTTTTTGCTGCATCACGTTTGATTCCTGTGAATTCATCGTGCTATTGTTAGAGCTAGGCATACTTGAATATGCTCAATAGAGCAGCCCGCCGGCCACTCGCTGTTGACCGTTGACAAACGAACGCTCTCTCAGTTTCAACCGAAAATTTGATTTCCAGTTTCGTTTTACGTGTTGTGACTGCAGGATAATTATTTCATCTTCAACAAAAACACCCATGTAATATAAATTCAGTTCAAATAAAGATCAACATGATTTAAAATATACATAAATCATATTTGGGGGATACATATGTGTGTGTATAAATATTTTTTTTCTTTTATAGTTTTTGTATGAGAGCAAAGAATAATAAATGAAAATATAAGGGGAAGAAAAGAACATTTCTATCATTCAAAACACAAAATTATGTGGTTAATTTGCCTAGAGACTATCGCTGTAATCAAGGAATAAAATGTGGAAAGGTCATTTTGAAACAAAAATTTAATGGTTATTTGAAATTCAATTGAGAAGTGAAACAATTGAAGCTCAGGGAATTTAAATTGCAATTAAAGACACAATAAAATGTTCTAGGCTAGGCTATAAGGAAAGCTATTTGGTCTCATTTTAGACTGCAAAAAATCAAAACATTTTCAGACGACGAATTTGTTAAAGGTTTGGAAGCTGTTGTAAAAGAAAAACAATTTCAGAGCTTAAGTATATCACGACAGTTTGTCGTCGTAATAATGACATTTCAAAGGAAGTTATCGTAAAACTGTGCAATCGAATTCGAGATTTCAAGTATTTTCTCTTAGCATTTCAAGAAATTACAGATGTTTCAGACACAGCTCAACTTGTAGTATGCATTTGTGGAGTAAATAAATTATATTTCAAGTAACTGAAGAAATTCTAAATTTGATAAGTTTGAAAGATGCTGTCGAAAACTGTTTATGTAAAAACAACTTGTGTTTGGAATTTCTTCTTGGAATATCCAACGGATGGGGCACCTGTTATGATCGGTAAAGTAAAAAGGCCTTTGAAATTATTGATCGATAAAATTTTTAATTCAACAACAAAACTAAAAACTGCTGCCAAAGAGATGATTTAATTATAATTCACCCAAAAGCTTATCAATAGAATCTATGAGCTCATCTTATGCAAGTCATAAAAACAGTGAATTACATTCGATCACATGAACTTTCACATCGATAATTTAAAGAGTTCCTAAAAGAAGTAGGTTATGAATATGGTGACATACATCTCAGTCATCTCAAATGGTTGAGTTGTGAAAGATGTTTACAGCTATTTTATGAGTCGCCACAAGATAGTGACTTCATTATTAATAACAAGAAAATACCGGCATCAAAATTGAGTTATGGTTTTAGGATTTATTCTTTTCCGTAGTTATCAGCGAAAAAAAATCAATTAAATACATCATTACACAAAAAAAGAAAAGTTAATAATCGGTGTAGAAAAAAATTATAGTTCTTTGAATCTCAATTGAAAAATGATAACTTTCGCCCTCTCCATTGATGAAAGAATCTTAAAAATTCAAAATGTGTATTAGTAGCATTTATGCAAAAGAAATACGCAAACTTACAGACATTTCCCTTTCATGTCCATGGGTCCCAGAATATCTCCCATTTCAACGGATTGACTTATAGTGCAATAATAATTTAAAACACACTTTTGAAAATTCAGAATCCAAAATAGAAATTTTTTTGACACTTATTACAAAAGAAAACTTTTTCCATTTTGAGAGACCTGGCATAAAAATTTACGAGCACTTTTTGATTAACTTATAAACCTAGGATACATTTTTTTCCTCCCCCACAAAAAAGGAGATTTATCAAATGTACATCCTGCTCAGACTTATTGGACAAAAATCTGCAACACCA
The DNA here is from genome assembly GCA_019973975.1 of Trichonephila clavata. Taxonomy (NCBI): domain Eukaryota; kingdom Metazoa; phylum Arthropoda; class Arachnida; order Araneae; family Nephilidae; genus Trichonephila; species Trichonephila clavata. Next base: position 3,162 of record BMAO01028980.1, on the reverse strand, counting down.
ATTACGTGTTGCAAATACACACAATAAGATCGACTAGAAAAAACTAAGAGAAAGAGCACTGCATTGTTATTATTATAGTATCTAAGTTTGTATGCATGAAACATAATGCAAACAATAAATAATTCATTCTATCTTTAATTTTCTCTCCTATAACTGTTTGTAATGGGCCCAAAATATATTGTTAAGTGCAGACAGCAGGATTATAATGTTTTTTCCGAAGAGCATCGGAAGGTCATATTGGTGGGCCAGACCTGCTATAAAAGAATACAACACAAATATGTTTAAAAAATTACAACTTGCCGACTTTCAAGAAAGAAAATCCCTTAAGTGTGTTATAGCTCACTTACTACATGTCCATCTACCATTTCACATACCTTTTTGAGTCATTTGACTCGACATGACTTCAATTATTATTTGCAAAAGTGAAAATTAATTTTCAAGCGAAGACTTTGTGCAAAAACTTAATGAAGACTTAAAGATTTCTTAGAAGAAAGTAATTAAAATTGAATTTTGAAAAATAAAAAACAGTTTAATATATATATAAATATAAAGCTTCAAATTTTTATCGGATTGGATGTGCGCAAATGTGTTTTTAAGTAACAGATTTGAGAGAAAGCATTTTCAGAAAATGCACACACATACATAAAGATTTTCCTTGGCATGGATCAGTAAATGTCTTTTTATATTACACAACTTCGATACAAAGTGATACTATGGATATTTCACACACCTGACACTTTACTTGAATGATATGAATATGCAAATATCATAATTTATTAATTCGATTAAATGGCAAGCATCATATATGATGATATGATAGCTTTAACAGAAATGATTGTTTTTCCTTGATATATATTAGGTTTACAGGGTTCGAGGATTTTATGCAATTCAGTCACAAAATACAAGACAATTCTCTAAGAGCGATGTAAATATATGGATGAAAATGCAATCCTTGAAATACAGGATTCAGCAGCAATATTCACAAAATAAATCTCAGAAGGTCTTGGTCACATTTATCTTCTTATGATAAGAAGATAATGGTGATAATAAGATAATTCAATCCCCATTCAAGACATTTGCAAGCAAGAACCATTTGCCGCGCAATTTTGGATACATGGATCTCTCGTTTTGGTTGCTCATCTATAGTCACCTCTGATCAAGGAACCCAGATGCGCTCATCAATGTACACTGAATTTACTCGCATGCTGGGAACTCAAAAGATCAAAACCACTACATATCATCCAATTTCAAATAAAATTGAACGTTTCCATCAGCATTTAAAATAGGCTATTAAAGGCTATGAGAATGACAGATGCTCTGAAATAGTCCCCATCCTTCTTGGCATTAGAATAGCGGTTAAAGAAGATTTGCAATTTTCTTGTGCTGAAATTGTTTATGGAACAAACTTATGTCTTCCCAGTGACATTCCTTTTTGCGACAGTAGTTTCATCACTAATCTTCGTAACAGAATGCAACAACTGAATCCTATTACGTCTGCTCACTGCACTGATCGATTCTTCATCCATCCTTCACTAAAATCATCATCTCATCTTTTTAAGAATCGATCATGTGCAACCACCTTTACGTCAACTGTATACTGGATCACATAAAGTTCTGTAAAGAACAGACAAAACCATCCCCATTCACGTTGATGGCCGGAAAACTAAAGTTTCTCTAGATAGCGTCAAACCCGCACATCTCTCAGAAACTCTGTGTGAATCTCCACCTTCCGCGAGCAAAAGAGTAAAAGATGATAAAATATCTACTAATGAAAAACCAATATATAACAGGAAGACATGTATATTTTCCAAAAAAACTAGCCACTTATGTTATATAATTTTTCTTCTCCTCCTAGAAGAACTTTCTGTTGGAATTTTTTCTTTGTATTATATTTGTGTATATCTTATTTATGTTTTATTTTTTGTTTATATGTATATGGTATTCAAATTGTTAATGTAGTTTTACCAGTACGGATTCTCAAAAAAAGGGGGGGGGATACTGTGTGAAAAGCCTGACCATGGGTCCCGAAAAGAATATGGCAACCTGTTAGAATAGTTTTGAGAATCTGGCCTGGCAAGCATGCAGAGATGTAAACACACTAAGCTGATGTGTGGCGGGCACTGCAATAAATTTATAGAATAAATGTTGCCTCTTTTCACCAAAAAACTTCGAGAAAAACCCGCTTGAGTCATAGATTGTGAAATTAGTGGATTTTTAAACTAATATCTAGAAGAATCTAGAGGGTCCCAAACTCACCACCATGGTCGCACATATCGCCAAAGTAAACAACTTGGTCGCCAAATATGATGCCAACTTGGCCTTACCGCCAAGTTCCTATTGAATCGCCATTATAACGTAAGGGACGGCTTGTAAGGGTGTTGCTTAAAAATATTACAAACTTAACATAAAATAAAAGTATAACAGAGTAATATAAATGCATTGCACATCTAAATACAGATTATTTACACTATTTTATATAAAATTCCTAACATATCTGTAAATGTACATTTAAAGAACTAATTTGAAAGAAATTCTTTTAAAATACATGATATTACAAATATGGGGCTTCTTGTGGTATGAATACGTGAATGTTTATTTAAGAAACCTCTTTCAGAAAAACACTTGTTGCAAATTTCTCAAACATGAGGCCTTTCCTTTGTATGACCACGTAAATGTTTCTTCAAGGAACCACTTACAGAGAAAGCCTTGTTGCATATTTCACAAACATGAGGCTTTTCCTTAGTATGAACACGTAAATGTACTTTTAAATGACCCCTTTGAGAGAATGCCTTGTTGCATATTTCACAAACATGAGGCCTTTCCTTGGTATGACTACGTAAATGATTCTTTAAGGAACCACTTAAAGAGAAAGCCTTGTTACATATTTCACAAAATAAGGCTTTTCCTTGGTATGAATACGTAAATGTTTTAAATGACCCTTTGAGAGAAAGCCTTGTTGCATATTTCACAAACATAAGGCTTTTCCTTAGTATGAATACGTAAATGTACTTTTAAATACTTTTGAAGAGAATGCCTTGTTGCATATTTCACAAACATAAGGCTTTCCTTGGTATGAAACGTAAATGTTTCTTTAAGGAACCACTTACAGAGAAAGCCTTGTTGCATATTTCACAAACATGAGGTTTTCCTTGGTATGAATAA
>BMAO01028979.1:0-65830 GCA_019973975.1 Trichonephila clavata | reverse complement strand
GTTAGAATTGTTCAGTACATAGATTTTTGAGAAAAATTATTAATTTAAAGAAGAAAATAGAAAGAAACTTAAAAAGAATTCATTGTTATATGTTATACCAGGCATGTCAAACACGCGGCCCGCTAATACAAAGGTTGCGGCCCACGGAGACATTTACAAAATTAAAAATATCAATACTTAAGGGGTTATTTGTTATTTTAAAATTTATTCCTGTAAACTTTTTAAAGAACATTTACAACATATTAACCTGTTATCTATTCTTGTTTTTTTAAATCCCATTTAATTATAGAAATAACCTTGAAACAAAAATTATTTTTAATATTTATCAAATTTTTTTCTCATGTAATTTTATTATAATAAATTAATTTTTAAATGTATTTGTGCATATTATTCGCTATAGATCACTACGATTCATTGTTTGTGCAACTTTTATTTCTCTTTGAAGTGTCCATTTAGTGAGAAGCGAATACCGTGACGTCAGAGGCCGTTGAAGTTTCTTTTTCTTAAAACCTAAAACCCCCAAGATGGCCAAGAAAAAGTGCAATGTTTTACTAAATCGTTTGTAGATGGAAAGTGGATTTTGATTTTTATTCATACTGTTAGTTCACGGCATCACGAAGCGCTATCTGTGTAATTAAGAGAGTAGTGTGTTATTGTGTCTATAATAATGCATGTATAAACTGTGTTTGCGCAATCCCAATTACGCTGCCTGAACTGCGCATGCCCTGCAATTCCGATGTGAATGTAAAAAGAAGTTATGAGTAAAAAATAAACGCCAGTCCACAAGAAACTGTTTCGTGATTGTGTCATGAGTATCGACTAAGAGAGAACCATAAGTATTGACAGTGTTTGCAGCACAATAAGTAAGTGTATTGTGCTAGAGATTCTTGAGTCTACTGCTTAAGTGTTGGATATATCGACACATACTAAATTAAAAAGTTATTTAATAAAAAATATCAAACTTCAAGAACAGAGAAGAAAAGATGAATTGAAGATGGAAATTGTAATTTTTTTTAAAAAAATGAAAACTGCAATATATTCAAAATTACGAGGCCACGAACCTCGTAATTTTGAATCAGGGTCAAGTGACGAGGACGAGACCTGAGCTGACACCTCCCTCTCCTAACTTCCAGACCACACCAACGGGAGGACGTTTGAGCCTCGACATATTTAACCTGTATCGGCCCCCCTCTGCGTTATAGATCTTCAGCGGTACAAGTCTCGAATTCATTACTTGAGTCCGTTACCTTGACCACTAGGCTACCGCGGCCACCTAAATTTGCTGAAGACAATACAACTGCAGTAAAAACTATATATTATCACTTTTAATCGCAAGCACAGATAGAAAACCATTTACTGAAGAAGAATGTATTAGTGAATGCTTAACTAAAGCTGAAGAATTACCGTATATACTCGAATTTAAATCCCGCTTTTTTTCCAATGTTAATGCTGCCGAAAATCGGGTGTGGTTTAGAATCGAAGGGAAAGAAATTTGTTGAATGGGGTATTTAGAGCAATTACGGGGTCCCGTATGTAATTAAAAGTTCGTCATACTGATAAAAAAAACAAATAATTCGCTTATTAGTTCTTTAAAATTTATTTTAATTTCGTAAAATTTGATATTGATAAAAATTTTATACTATTTTTCATTTTTCACAAAAACTTGTTGAGATTTTGGGGTGCAGCTTAGTTTCGAATAAATACGATATGTCCAGTACAAGTAAATTTTAAGTGTAATTTAAATTGAAATTCCGTAGCCAGCAGAGGTGATGAAATAATCGAGAATTATAGTCGAGTCATGTGTTTTATGCGTAATACATTATTTTGATGCACTCTTTTTGGAAATCTTCATGAAGTGTAAGTAATCCTTGAAAAAGTGGGTTTGTCTTGAAACTGATAGAGCACTTACCATGACCAGTATTATTAAAGGAGTTGCCAGATTAAAAGAAACAAGCAAAAACAGCATCGAAATAGTAATTTTGAACATTTGCATTGTATTATTTCATAGCAAGTACTGTTCTTGGGCATGTACTTGGATATACTGGACATGTTTTAAAATAGTCAGTAAAATTGTAAACTATATTCGAGCATGGTAGAATTTGGCATCGTCAATTTGCTTCATTTCTGGATGATATAGAATGTGAATTTATATAGGTCAAACATATTACACATGAGCTTAATAGATTTTGATTCATAAAATGTTAAAACAATTTTTTTAAGTTGCTGGATGAAATCATTTTCTTGGAAATAAAAATTATGAAAGTGCTGAATTAAAAGATGAACATTGGGTAAAGCACCTGACTTTCTCAGTTGATCTTACAAGTCAACTTAACTTAAACTTCAAGTCAAAAATCTTTTTGCTACAATGCTAATTGATAATATTAACGCTTTTAAACAAAAATTATTACAAACAGCAAGAGAAAACTTGTCTCGCCTTGAAAGCTTTAAAAAAAATCTATTTATTAAATCCATTCAATTAAAATTTACAGAATAGTCTCACCAAATTAAATTGTTAGAAATGGAATTCGATCGAATGTTTTCTGATTTTAAAAATTTTGAATTACTATTCCGTTTCTTAACTTCGCCTCTATCTATCCATATTGTAATTGTTGAGGCAAAGTTATAAATGGAATTAATTGAAATCTATTGTGATTCTTTGCTGAAACAAAAATGTTTTGAAGTGGGAACTCTAGATGTTTATACATAATCAACATTTTTTTAAAAATTACATCAGTTCAATATGTTCAACCAAATTTTGACGACTTGCTTTGAGAAAATAAAAACAATATTAACATTAAATTGTATTTTGTATAATAACTTTAATTTTTTTATTATAAAACAATATAAAACATGCATAGTTTAAAAACAAAATGAAATATTAAATGATTATGCATGCATACAATATAATACATTGAGTTTTATAAATATAGAATATAATGATTCTAAAAATCCGGTTTTATTAAATTTTTGAACATTAGAAACATGCGGCCCTCAACTTAATGTAAAATAGCTCATGTGGCGCCTGATATCAAATGACTTTGACATGCCTGTGTTATACCAAGCGTCGGTAACATATGGTACGCGGGACAATTTTCAGAGCATCTACAAACTTGTGAAATAACTATCTCATAAAAAAATAGAATGAATGCATCTAACGCATTTTTATTTAAAGCTATACCTTGTATTTAATTCTTTGCCATAAAACAAAGAGACACGAGAAGATCAAATCTAATTTTGTATCGGATTTAAAGAAAAATAACTGATTTAGCTTTTTCGAGAATGAATGGGACTGTTACAAATTTGTGTTTTAAAACGTTACAGCTAAAAACACGACACCCGTGTTGCTTATTCGAAATGTGAAAGACAGAATAATCATTAAAGAAGGCAATTTTATATAGCTGTATTTCATTCTCAATTAAATCTTCAAATCACTTTAATCTCGCTTCGAAAATTTGAATCGGTCAGTTCTAATTTTTAGTTTCCTAAAATTGAATAAATTTTAATCGAAAGCTAATTTAAATTGTCGGATATCGATGCCGAAGTGCATCTGCATAGAAGATTTATCAGTGTGAACATGTTAGAAGAGGAAAGTTTTATATTAAATAATTACAGAAATTAAGAGTTATGTGAATAAATGTGTCGATAATTACTTGAACGAGTAATATAGATGTGATGGTGTAATTAGAACAATTAAGTGTTAGCTCAGTTATATTGTCCTTTTCAAAATTATCAGTCTTCTCATGTTGACTCAAAATGTAACATTAATTAACTATCAATTAATACTCTATATATAAGATGAATGACTTTAAGACTAATTAATAACATTCTATGGAAGACTGGTTCTGTAATTCTAAGCTCTTGGGTGAGAAAAAAATAACAGCTGCATTCCAGTTCAAAAATAAAATGATTAATTCTTTCTAATAAAAGGATAGAAATAATGATTAATTCTTCATATAATTTAAGCCAATCGGACCGCCATGTGTACATAAACGTATCACAATTTCGATCGAGCCGGTAAGATTTCGCCGGTCATGAATTTATCAGCAATTCGGAATCTAAATGTGACACCAATAGTAGTCATACCATATAGTAGTCAATCAATGACTACTATAAATAGTAGTCATTGATTGGTAATGTTAATTATAATGAGAAATAGAGTAGATTTTTTTTCTTCTTTTAATATGTGGTCATGGAGTTAGGGATTTTTAAAGTATGATCACAAAGATCGACTGATTATTGAAATATTAAAAAAAAAAAAAAAAAAAAACTTCTTTTTTCCTTAAATTAAATAAAACCAGGATTTTACAGTCACAATTTTTTCTTTAATATTCAAAGAGCAACAAAAAATTCCTCAGTTCTTAAAGAGAAAAGCATCAAAGCTTCATGGACAGAAAAGTATCAATAAATGTTTTTTAGGTTCGGATAATTTAAGCAAAAAGTTTTTGAAATTAAATTTTAACAATGAAAATGAACGGTACTTTTTTGATTTTTCTTAAGGAAACTATAATTGAAAATTTAATATTTCAATTATGATTCATTATTCGTAACGCAATTTTACGTATCAGGATAAATAATGTAGTATTATTCTAATTTTAGTTATTTAATACCATATTGTAAGTTGCTTAAAATTGTTTTTGTGGCTGATTTATAAATATATTATCAGATTTTGGAAAGGTTTATTTACAGGTGGCTTCATTTTATAGCAAAATAAATTTAAAGGAATTTAGTGGGAATACATGTTTAGAGAGATAGATAATTTATCAGTTACTTCTTTTTTACAAATAATTCACTCCTTAACCTTTTTTTTTATATATATGCGATTTGTTTTCTCAATGAAAAAATTGTTATAACTACACATACTATCGTGAAAGACATCTTTTCTTTCAAAATCCGTTGCGTAAATAATAGTCATATATTGATTTTTATATTTTCAAAGGATAACTATACTCTTGTGTATCATAAAGCAACTTTTATTTTTAAGACGTCTTAAAACAAAGAACCAATTTTAAAGAATTTTATGATTTGATTAACAGAGAAAAAGTTTTACTGTTTTTAGAAAATATGCAAAAAAGATAATCCACAAAGAAAAAAAATCATAAGCAACGTATAATGTACAAGTCAAACTTAGTTTCATAAACTTTCATGCCCCTTAATTGTCAATAAAACCTTAGATCGGGGGTGGCCAGCCCGTGTCACGACTGTGCTGTAATAGTAGCACGCGAAGACTTATGAAAAATTTAAAAATTCAAAAAGATGATTAATATTATTACTACAGTTTTATATTCCTTAGGTAGGTTTGGTCGGTATTCTTTAGTGGTCACATACAAGCGGTCCCCCCCCCCTCCTCTTCCACAAACGTTTCCTGCCTTTTTAGCACGTTTTTCACATAGTGTAAAAAAGTAGTTCATTAGTTGCATTATTGTAAAATACAACATGTGAAAAACGCGCTAAAATTACTTGGCCATGCCAATGAATGATATCTCGTTTTTTTTTCTCACCCTCTTTTTTTTTTTTATTCTTAATCTCTAAACCCATTTATATTTCACAATATTTTGCAGCTTCCTGGTTTAACTCTTGGCTAATAATATTAGTATACTTTCAGGTTAATTTCCTGGTTTTTTTTAATTATTTTATCTATTTATTTATTTTTTTTAGCAAAAAATGATATCTCCAATAAAATCTAATAATCTATCTCCCCCCCCCTTTTTTTTCTCTCTCTTTATTTATTTATTCATTTTTCACTGCTGCTATCTTTTTTTATGCTTCGTTAAAAAAAATGGGGGGAGGAGATCTGGCAAAAAAAGTAATCCTTCTTCGTATGAATCATTTTCTTTTTCTGAAAACTGAACCAAATGGCGGGAAAATATCAACAGGAAGTGGTGTCATCAACTGAAAATTTGATTCCAAAGAAACTTTTTTTTAATGTAATTATTTATGCTTCCTGTTTTTTTTCTTTCTTTTTTCTATGGTGCATTTGTTTTGTATAATTTTATTATTTATTTTGTATTTGTAAAAAAGTTGGAATTGTTTAAAATGCAAACTTTGATTTTTTTTTTACAATAAAAATTGGACGTGAGGGTGGTTGTTTCCCGAGGGATCGGTTGTAGCTCTAAAACCCTCTTCGGGTGAGCTCGGTTCCTCTGGGCATTCATCATCGTCAACAACTACAGTTTTATTGAAATGCGGTTGTCCCGGACAAAAAAAAAGATATCAAAATTTATTTTAAATACACTTAATTGAATTACAGTAGAAAATTATAAAGTAGAAAATACTCCTTCATTGTTGTGCGAGTAGGCTTTTCAAAGGAAGTGCATTCGTGAGATTTTGGAATTTGATGGAGCATGTTTTAAAATATCTGGAAGAAAATTATTCTTACTTTTTGAGAAATGTATTACTCTGGAATACCCTACTCATATCGTAAAGCATTTGAAATTTACTTCAGATCACAAAAAAAAAAGGGGGGGGGGAGTTTTTTTTTCTTCATTTTTGAGAATTTTTTATTTTATGTACACGATATTTTATTTTTTCATAGCTGTAGAGTATCATTGGAAAAAAAATCAACTGATATACAACAGTTCTTCGAACATTCTACAATTTTAATATCTTAAATATAAGCCAATATAAAACAAAAAAGAAAAAACTACAAAAAATTGTTAATGAGCTTTATGTATGTTATGGAACAGTACGTGATGTACATTAACTTTTACGAAAAAAAAATTCATGTCAAGCATTATATCTGCACAATATTATTTTTTTTTAAAAAAAGAGTTAAATAACAGTTCTTAAAAAATGATACTATCTTTTGTAAGGTATGCATACGATGTAACTTTTCAAACATACAAAGATCAAAAAATATTCTTACATAAGTATTATTGCAAAAATTTTCATTAAATTTGTAAATTTTTTATGCAGTAACCTACAAACATTGCCAAACAATTCAACCAAATGACAAAGAAATTGTAAAATTAAAATTTTAGATATTCCTCTAACAATTAAACTGAAGGGAATTTTAATGAATTGTAATCAGAATTTGTTTTAAATATTCACAGTAATCAGGTTGTTTTGTAATTATTAAAAATTTCTATGTAAACATTAATTTACAGGCAGAAAATTTGCAAGTTTATAGAAGAGAGTAGCTGAGTACCTGTAACACAATATATATTTTGTAGAGTTTAAATAACATTTGTATTGAGTTATGAAATAAAAAACAGTACGCGTCAGCACCATAGCTTAGAACAGAGGATCTCAAACTTGTCATGTTTTTCGATCTGGGTCCTTGCTTACTTAATATTGAATTTTTGCAAATTCATGAACTTCAAATGTGTTTTGGATAGTTGGTATACTGTGGTAGCTGCTGCTATTTTAAAAACACTCTTACTTTTCTATCTGTAGTGAAGTGTTGTATGAAAAACTAAAAAATACATGTTAATTTTAAACATTTATTAGATAAAAGTTAAAATTTAGTACCTGTTACATAGAATAAGAGAGTAAAAACAAAGGCTTTTATGACGCTTTAGTTACAAATTGTTAATAACTATAATAAATTTAGTTAGGTTTTACCTTAAACCTCCTCGGTTAGTAACGTCCAGTCTAACAAATTAAGAAAAACAAATTAAGAAAAACTTTTATCTTTCTTAACAAAATAATTCAAAAAGCACCTTTTTATTTATCTCTATAAATCCCAGATAAATCTTACCTTTAATTGGGCAGAATTTGATATATCTATTTCTGATGTACAATTTCAATTTCCAAATAATAAAAAAAATTCTAATAATTATAGCTTTTTCATTAAATGTTTATAATTATTATGTACCTGAGATGTGTGTGTTTTCAATATTTCAATTGCTTATAACAAATGCCTTTCAGTAATTTGTATTGATATTGGTTTAATTTACTTAAATATTTTGAATCAGCAGAAAGAAGAAAAAATTTCACACTAAATTCAGAAAAATAATTTTTCTGAAAAAAAATATTGTTTCTAAGTTTTCAGTTAAATTAGCTTCTTTACCTGAATTTTTATTTAGTTGCAAATGACATAAATGGGCTTTCGACTTTCAAATAGTATATTGAAAGAAAGTCATACCATACATTTTGTAAATGAAATGAAAATTAATTTTTTTTTTATTTAGTGCAATAAATATTTTTTTAGAAACATGTTCTCAAAAAAATTAACGGATACTAAAAATGTTAATGAGAAGGACATTGATGGATTAAATTTTTTTGAAAAAATAAAATCTTTGCTATGTTTTACCAAAGAGGATATGTCACCTATTGATGTTTTGAATTATATTTATGAAAACAATCTTATCGGTACATTTCCAAATATTGCAATAGATTTACGGATTTCTTTAACCCTGCCAGTTTCGGTGGCTTCTGGAGAACGAAGTTTTTCAAAGCTTAAAATTAAAAAAAAACTACATGCGATCTGCTATGGCGCAGGAGAGATTATCGGACATGTCAATTATATCCATAGAGAGCGAAATTTTGGAGGAAATTATGGATTTATAAAGGAATTGATAGGAGCATTTGTAGCTGCTAAAGCTGGGAGAATCAATATTTGAATATATTTTCTAATTTTTATATTTTACTTTAAAAATTTTATATCATTTTTGCTTTGTTTTGTTTTTTAAAATTTATGTAATAATAAAAAAAAAGAAATAATAAGACAAACGTGTTTTAATATTATAATTTTAAAGCTTTTCAGTTCGAAAGTCAAATTTCGAATACTATAAATGAGTATTTCACATTTTATTTGCAGCACTTTATAAGAGCGCAACAGAACCCCATAAAGGGGCGCCGAATTTCAACTTGAACAAGGGCGCTTAATACCCACGCGGCGGCCCTGCAAGTGGCCCACCTAACTTTTAATCATATAGTGGCACTCTTCCCAAAAAGGTTGGTCACCCCTGCCTTTAGACATATGGTTCTGCCTCTCCGTCTTCAAGAAAAAACAGATACCATCTCTTTACCATTGTCCAAGATTCCGCGAAGTCTGAGTAAAGAACATTCTCTCCCCTTCCCCCCTCGTTTCCTGTGGGACGGGGGGGGGATACAGTGTTTATGAGCAAAATGACAAGCCGAAAAGGCTTTACGAGCTGAAGGTTCTCTTTGGATGTTTACATTAAGAGTGTCGAAATTTACAATGCTTTCCAGCGTTTTATATTTCTTTGGGAAAGTTTAAAATCTTTGTATTAACAACCCATATAGGAGACCGGCTTTGCGAAAACGGAAAATTAAATTTTTAATTTTTAAAACATTTTTTTGGTTATTTTTCAGTTAAAGTAAAATTTAAATTTTTTTTCGTACTTTAATTGTTGATTGTATATTAATTTTATTTTCATATTTTGAAGAAAAATAATTTAAACTTGGATCCTTAATGGGTTAATGATAGTTCAAATGGTTAGTTTGAATTTGGTATCAAAGCTATTAGAGAGAAGTGTTATCTCAGGTGTCGTTCTTGTCATCAACTTGTGGTTAAAAATTAAGTCTTTGCGTTGCTTCTAAATGTGATAAATATAACCTTTCAATCAATTATTAAAAATGCAACCTATGTATCGATTGAGTAAGATTAATAAGATTTAATAACGTTTTAGGGGAATCTTGTTCTGAAGCCTTAAACTTTTGTTGGGTTATCTTGGTCCCTCTTAGGTAAGAAAAAAAATAACAGCATCCTCATTTCAATTTACAAATAGAAGAAAAACATAAATATAAATATATATATATTTGTTTTCTTATAACTTAGGCCAATCTCTTACCACTATGTGTTAATAAACATATTACACATTCTATCAAGTAGATCAAGATTGCACCTTTTTTTTTTTTTTTTTTGCATGGCTTTATCAGGAATTCCATGATTTGAATACAACACTATAGTATTTATTGATTTGAAATGTTCACTTTTATGAGAACGAAAAGTAGAGTTTTAATTCTTTTATACATATATATACGCATAAAAGAATATATATATATAATAATGGGAAGTAGTGTACACAGATTATTTTTATTACGGGGGTTATATTTTTTAAAAAAAACATAGACGAAAACACCAAGACTCTCTTCATGCTAAAATTAAAAATTTATTCGTCTTTGGGTGGGGTTTGCATCCCATCCTTCTGTACTCTTATAATGGAATTTGTGATTAGAAGTATGATCAGGTTGTCTGATTATTCAAATATAAAAAAGGAATAAAAATCTGTAACTCTCTCTCCCTCTTCCATGTTTTTATTTTTCTTCCATTAAACAAAATAGAACTACTCCACACACACATTTATAAATCAACAATAATCATTTACCATATGCTACAGAAGAACGCATTAAAAATGTATGGAAAAAAAAGTATCAGTATATGATTTTTATGCAACTGCCAGGAATCACTTTATTCATAGTATTTTACTAAAGATAGAAAATAAAAATTTAAGCATAGGCTTTATTTATAGTTTAGTTTATAATAGCTAAAAATTTTGTAGTAAATTTAATTCTAAAAATAAAAAGGAAATAGATTATTGGACAAATCAGTTTAAAATGTCAATAAATATGTCTTTCACACATAAAAAAAATCACCTGATTACATAACAGAAATTAAGATAATATTTTCACATTTTAAAATAACACTTACATGAACAGATTTAATTAAAGTACTTTCATCTACAAAATGTGCTTTAATATACCAATATATATTATAAAAAACATCAATTTTCTCTGCTTGTAATTAACCTTTTTATATCTTACATAAGGATAAAAGTCGAAATACGTAATTCATTTTCAAAGTATTATTAATCACAGTAAAAGGGTTATTAAAAAATTATATAACAATCTTTTTTTATTTGTAATTAAGTTTCTTATTTACTAAGCTCAAATATATATTTCTTCTGCAAAATTAAATTCACTAAAAATTTTGATTTAGGTGAATGAAAAAAAAACAGATTTTTATTTTTTACAGTGAAAATTAGATATGTAAGGGAATTTCACTATTATACTCAAGACATGGAAGAAAAAACTGCCTGAAAAACAATCTCCCAAATAGAGAAAAATCTCTTGTTTCAATGAACCACTTGGGCATAGAAAAATGCTATAACGCCAAACCAGGCAACCCAGAATAATGACGTCATTGCACATCTACCAATGACAAGCAACCTCTTTTCCTTTGACCGTGCCGAAAAGGAACACCCAAGTCGTGAGTAACTCAAAAAGTTCTCTCTATTTAACGTCATGCAAACACGAACTGAAACCAAATATCCAGCCATGAATTGATTGGTTGTTTCATAAAAAAATCGTATATAAATGCATTCTATCCCAAGAACTAAAAACGGGATGAACCATACGTCTTGCCATGATTATATAAATTTACTGCAAAATAAGCTTTTAATATAATAATAAAACATTTGTATCATTCGAAAGGTCAGTTTTTATAGTTATTTTGTGCAGTACATGGCACGATTGCACTGGCAAAAGTAACTCAGGGAGACAACTGTAGGAGAAACACATCAATTTTTTGCTGAAAGGGTGTCGATTTAAGAGAAGAAGCCCAATATGTGCTTCAGTTTCACGACATAAAATCGCTCTTTAATGTTCAGCGTAAGTTTCGACATTGTTATGGAAGTAAGGCGCCTGATGCAAAATCAATAAAACGATTGCATGAAATGTTTACATAAACAGGCAATGTTAAGGATATCTTCTTAGAAGTGGCAGACCTAGTGTGAGTGAAGCAATTGTGTTGAACACTTTTGGCAATCGTTTCACCGGAGTCCTGCTAAATAAAACTGCGAAGTCAGTGACGTACAGACTGCTTTCCGGAGAGGGGTTATAAGCATTTTTTTTAAAAAAAAAAAAAGGTTACGAAAGCACTAAATTGTAATCTTTATGCTAAAAATTAAAAACCTGCTGACCTATGGGAGGGGTTTGGAATAAGAAAATATATTGCCCTCATACAACGTTTGTGGAAGATTACTACTGGGTACCCTCGGTTCCGTAAGCCCGTAACATACCACTAGACAAAAATGATCACTCCTGTCCGGGGGCTGTTACTGGCTTATTTTAGATACTTCCCCACCAGTGAGTCGGTGGATAGGAAAACGAACCGGATATTTGTTGTTATGGCGAGTGTGTGAGTTGTTACTTTTTGCGTCAAGTGAGTCTGACGACTATTTACTGCACCAAGTGAGTCTGATGACTATTTGATGCATCAAGTGAGTCTGACGACTTTGCTTGCTGTGGGTCTGACGACTTTTGATTGCTCTTTTTGCGGGTAGATGGCACCACGACACATCAGAAAGTTTAGCGTTTTTTTCAGCCAAGGTCACCAATGTAGAAGATTAGAATCCGCGACCTATGAATTTGTAAGCACGTAACATACCACTCGACAAAAGTGATCACTCCTGTCTGGAAGTTGTTACTGGCTTATTTTAGATTCCGTCACACGTTTAACATGACTGCTAAACAGTTTCAATAATCAAAAATTGATTTCAATTTTATCACTACATTTTACTTTATATGCATATTTATCCGCGCGACACGGGGTATGTTTAGAAAATAAAAATTAAATTAATTTTGAAAAACATTAAACAGAAGTGGAAGGGAAGAAAATGTCAAATACAAATTTTTTCAAACTGAAAATAAGAGTATGAAATTTTAATAATTTAATGCAATTTTGGTTATTCACTTTTCAGTAGACTTTAATTCATTGCACTCAGTACTTTAATGAGATATGACTCCGAACGAGTTCAATTTCTTTCCTGTAATTCACTAACACGATAAACAATGGGTTGACCCATCTAATTACAATCTCTACTGCTGCTAACTGCTTTTCATATCACTTTAATCACTAGCCGTTACTCGCCTGCTTTGCCAAATATTTTATGATGATGTATGACTACAAGTTGTTTTTCAGCCATTGATTAAGTTTGAATTACATTCAAAAACACTTTTACAGCACTAGCCTCTTGATTTAAAAAGGACAGTACTTAAACTTCTAAAGCAAAAGTATATTTTCCGTTTTACGCCCACGTAATCTCCTCTACCTTGGAAATCGATGCCCGTAAAAGCCGTTCTTAGGACATCCTTATTCAATAACAGAAACATACTTGTCAAACTTAAAGTCTGTACGTCTAATCATTCAAAAACGGTAAATTTTTACATTCCCGCTATCCCTCTCCACTTCGGGAGTCTATAGCTACAAAACCAGTTCTTAGCGGATCTCTACTCAACAAAAGAAACATGCATGCCAAATTTCAAGTTTGTCGGTCTAATGGTTCCAGAGATATCGTGATGAGTGAGTGAATAAATAAGTGAGTCGCTTTCCTCCAAAATGTATATACTAGCTATTATACTCGTTCTTCGCACGGTGAATGGGAAAAAAATATAATGCTCAAGCTGAAAGTATAACAAAAATTATGAGTTCAAAATTTTAAGTTATGTTTTGAATTATTAGACGGAAGAAACCGCAGCATACCAATACGAAATAGGTGTACCTATAACTTTTAAATTAAAGTAACTCTTAGCTTAAAAACTTTTTAAACACATAAATCAAAGCTTTTTTATTTCAGAATAAGTTAATTTTTTTATTGAAACAAAATATCGCAGCATAAATTAGAATTCGAACCATGTAACCAAATCAACAAAACTAAAGTTTTATTACTGGAGGCAGGGACGTCTTAAAGCATGGGTCAACTGGGCCCAGGGCCTTGGTAGAAATGGGGACCTCATCTCATTCTCGACTCAGCCTTAATAAGATCATGATTCAAATATATTCTACGGTCAAATGTTATTTCCGGTTGTATTTTCCGGAAATTTCTGAGAATTTCAGACGATATGTCAACTGGCTACAGGTGATGACCGTCGTCCAAGTATAGGCCTAGGTATACCACCATACATCATCATTACTCATTCAGTCAAAAGGCGGAAGTCGGTCGAGTCCGTTTGTGCTATTGTAAATCATGCACATTTATTTGTTTCGGACTATTGTTTGTACGAGTATTTGAAAACGTATGCTATATACTGTTTACTTTTAAGGGTTATAGGTGGGGCCTACTTTTACAAAGGGGCCCAGGGCCTCAAGAAGTCTTAAGACGTCCCTGATTGCATATTAGTTTGCAACTCTTTCATGGTGTCTTGGATGCTCCAGCATCTTTTCGACAAATGAATATTCGTCGGGCCTAAGGGATTTAGTTGTCATGCAATTGTGTGATATTCAGGCCTTTGCCTTGGGGCTCATAATTGTGCAGGGGCCCAGGGCCTGAAGAAAAGACGTCCCTGAGTGGAGAAACAGTTTTTTAAAAATTATTTATTTGAATAATAGTAGTAATTCTGTCTCAAACAACAAAATAATCGATCAATACAGTAATAAATAAGTATAGTTATAATAAAAAATATAGCCAGCTGGGTGGCGTAGTTGGTTTGTCGCTGGTCTTCTACACCCAAGGTTGCGGATTCGACCCCGGCCCATGTCGGTGGATTTTCTTGATGCAGAAAATCGACAGCGGCCATGTCGTATGATTATACGGCATGTGAAAGATCCTTAGAGTGTCTGTTTGGCTTGGATGCTCTCGGCAAAATTAAATCCTAGTACAAAGTTTGCATCGTCAAGAGCTCAGGTGCCTCCCTCTGTGGAGGAAACAGGGCGTCAAAATTGCTTGCTGTAATTGGTATCGCCTATATGGTGCAGCACTAAAAAGTGGTACCAGCTCCTGGGGAATGTACTAGGCCTGTAAAGGTTTAAAACACCAATATGTGCAGCCCCATTGGAAAAAAAAATAATAAAAAATATCTAACAATATCAATATGCAATGTAAAGTTTCGCATGTCACCAGAGCTATGAAAAATCATTTAAAAATGGAATTGTAAAAAATCAAAAAGAAATTCAAGTATATCTTTTCGAGGTGTGCACTATCATGACCCATAGTTTCCAAATGAAAAATTTCATGCATCTTAGTCGATCTGTTTTTGTACTGCATCGCAAACACACGAACTTTTTCGGTCGTTAGTATAAATCAGGGGTAGGCAATTTGTTTTGGGTCGTGGAAGCGAATGATACCAGAGGGCAGGAAGGAAAGAAACCAGAAGATTTTTAAAATGATTGAATTCATTAAAAGGAAATAATAAATATAAATAAAATAGTGGTGTTTTTTTATAATATTTATTTATTGTGCTAATTTTATGTTGTCTCCTAATAAAGCACATTTAATTTTAAAATCAATTTGATGAGTCAAATGTACTGTTGCCACTCCTAATAAGTTTTGTATTTCCTGTTTGAACTCATTTATTATCTGCATTGTATCGTTTTCTTACTTAAAATCTGGCAACTAAGTAGTAGAGTTTTAGTTTTATTTCAAAAATCGTGGAATTTGTCCGTTACGTTGTATTAAGTTAATTTACATTATGTTTACGAAATAAGAAAGTATTTTAAGTGTATTTCATCTCGAAGATGTACGTATTACAACTATTCTGTAAAACTTCTTCATATAAATAGCTTCATTATCACCTCTGTCTTGTTAATGTGAAAATAAAACGTATTTGAAAACCAAAGAAGCGATCTGAGTCATAACATCTGGCGTCCGCTGACTGGACAGAATACTGTAATTTAGCCAACCTGAAGTATCCAAATTTACGCACTGAATTATTACTTTTTAAAGGTAAAGTGATTAATTTATGAATTTATTTAATTTGTGATTGCTTCTGTGTTATTTATAAGAAGTTCTGTCTCGTTTTGAGTGTTTGAGATAAATTTAATATACGTTCGAAATAAGTAAAATGACTCGAGATTCAGACAAAAAGGAGAATGAGGCTGAAGTAAAAATTGAAGCTAATAAGGAGGCTAAGTTAAAAGCTGAAAGAGCTAATTTACGCCGTCTGTTTACTGTAGTGGCTAATTCTTTTGATGATATTCATCGTAGTATGAATAGGGTAAAGAACATTGACATTCAGTTCAGTAAAATTTACGAAAAAGCAGAACGTTTATTTAAAGTAGATCAAGAAATTAAGGAAATAATTATTTTTTCTGATGAAGAATATGTGATACAATGGAATCGTACAGGGACAGATTTACTGAAATAAGGGTTATATACGAGAAGAATTATAACAAACATGATGAAAGTAAATCTGAAATTTCAAGTGAGATTGCACCGGATAATTTGAAATTCCCTAAATTAAGTATAAAAGAGTATGATCTTATGCCTAGGTCATGGATTGCATTTTGGGGTCAATATATTTTGCCGGGTTCATGAAGATAAAAACTTAAGAAAAGAAAAGTTTCAATACCTACTTTCTTCGTTAAAACCAAGAACGAAAGCACGTGATATTGCTGAAAGTTATCCTCCTTCTAAAGGCAATTATTTAAAAGTTATTTACCTTTTAAAGTCTCGATTTGGAAGAAAAGATTTATTGATTGAAGTTTATATTCGAGATTTATTAGCCTTGGTAAATAGTAAATCTTATATCAAGCTAACTGACTTGTACGATAAACTTGGTTCTTATTTAAGAGCTTTAGAAACATTAGGTGTAACAACATCTAATTATGTTGTTATGCTTTATCCTGTTGTAGAAACATGTCTACCAGTAGAGATTTTAAAAGCTTGGGATAGGTATAGACTCAATAGAGAAGTCAAAGAAGAGGATCCTGTCCTTACAAAAGAAAAGGTTCTAGAAAATCTGATGTCTTTCTTACGTCACGAAGTAGAAGGGGAAGAACACCGTGCTTAAGCAGAAACTGCATTTGGAAGTGGAATAAAATGGAGGGACTCTCATAAACAAGTACAGAAAGATGAACCTACTGCTGCTACTCTTTTTGCCAATACAACGGCAGGAAAAATTTGCTGTGTCTTCTGCGACCGCTCTCATCCAAGTCAAGATTGTCAGAAACTATCGTCTATGAATTATGAGGATAGAAAATCACAAGTTATGCGCAAGAGGTGCTGCCTAGTCTCCCTGAAACCTGGTCATATGGCAAAGAAATGTCACAGTAATGTAAAATGTTTAATTTGTGAAAAAAGGCATTATGCATTGCTTTGCCCAGATTTACGAAAAGATACGAACTCTTACTCAAAAGGCAAAGTAGCTGAGGAAGAACAAAAATCTACAGAAGTCTTGCTGACAAATCTTCCATAAGGACGGGAAATATATTTGAAAACAATTACTGTCAGGTTACGTCACAAGGGCAAAGAATTGTGTGTACGAGCATTAATGGATGATGGATCTCATCGTTCCTATATGGAAAAGAGTTTAGCTGCCGAGTTGAATCTTTCACCTTCCGGAAAGGAAATATTATCTCAAGGACTCTTTGGTGGTGGAATTTCTCCTGCTGATGAACATGGTAGATTTACTGTCACTGTTGAAAGTTTAGAGCGGAAATATTCTACTTCAGTGTCTCTTCTCTATCAACCGAAGATCTGCTCAACTTTACCTAGAATACGTGATGAAAATTTAATTGCGGAGCTTGCTTCTCGAGGCATCAAGTTAACAGATGTTGGAAGAGATACGCCTCCCATAAGAATTCTTTTAGGGGCTGATGTGCTCGGAAGCATTCTAACTGGAAGAATAAAGATTCTTACATCTGAGCTGTAGAGACTTTATTCGGCTGGACAATTTTAGGATTAGGAAAAAAGAAGCAAGTAGTTAACATGGTAACATTGACTTTGCAAAATATGGAGTTATCTAAGATCTGGGATTTAGAAGTTTTAGACATAAAGAGGAGAGAGGATCCAGTAGAACGAAAAAATAAGACCCTTCTTGAAGAAAAAACTTTGATACATTTCAAAGGCGACTATAAAAGTTGGAGAAGACGAAGTGAAAGTTTCATTAGTTTCAGCAAAGGCTAGAGTTGATCCTGTTCAGAGACCAACAATTCCTCGACTAGAGCTTTTAAAAGCTACCACTGGAGCTAGAATTGCTTCAACTATATTAGAAACTCTGAATTCGCCTTTAAAGACGTATTTTTGGACTGATTCCATGACAGTATTAGGATGGATTACTAACTCGGAACCCTGGAATACATTTGTGGGAAATAGAGTGAGAGAAATACGAGAATTGACAAATGTAGAAGATTGGAGATTTGTCCCTGGAGATCTCAATCCAGCAGATCTGCCTTCCCGTTCATGTGATTGGTCTCAAATTTTCCGGAGTCAATGGTGAAAGGGTCCAAAGTGGCTCTACCAAAGTTCAGAATTTTGGCCATACACTGAGATTACTCTTCCACAAGCTAGACAGACGAAAATCTGTTGCAGTTAACTTAACTATTGATGTTGATCACGAACAAATTCCTCCAGAGGAGCAATCTGAGACACTTCGTTTAGAACAATCACAGTCTGTGAAGAAAACAAGGTTTGGTCGATGTATTTATTGTTCCTGTGAAACGATTGGACTTGTAAAGTGAAATTCTGACTTTAATTTCAGTGTGCATTTGATAATTGTAATATCAATTTAAATTTGCTTAGAAGTAGAAATGTGTGTTATATTCGTTAAATATTTAGATTTTTTAAGTATTGTAACTTTCATGTATATTTCATATAATTTTTTCTTGTTTCATTTTGTATTGCTTTGGCTACATTTGCTCGCAATACAAAAGATGGGAGGATGTTGCCACTCCTAATAAGTTTTGTATTTCCTGTTTGAACTCATTTATTATCTGCATTGTATCGTTTTCTTACTTGAAATCTGGCAACTAAGTAGTAGAGCTTTAGTTTCAATTCAAAAATCGCGGAATTTGTCCGTTACGTTGTGTTAAGTTAATTTACATTATCTTTACGAAATAAGAAAGTATTTTAAGTGTATTTCATCTCGAAGATGTACGTATTACAACTATTCTGTCAAACTTCTTCATGTAAATAGCCTCATTACCACCTCTGTCTTGTGAATGTGAAAATAAAACGTATTTGAAATCCAAAGAAGCGATCTGAGTCAAAACATGTACCTTATCACACACACACACACACATACTTTTCTACAATTTTTTTCAAAATCAGGAGTAAGATGGTTTGTTTAAATTCTCACTACAGTCTGCAAGTTTATGTCAGCCATCTTGCATCTATATTTACTCTTATTAATCTTCATGCAAGAAAACTTTGCTTACAAATATGTCAAACCTAGCATAGAAAACAGTTTCCCCTCAAATTTCTTCATACAGGGAAATATTTCCTTTGACAAAGATTTGTAAAAGTCAATGGCATAGCATTAAATACTTTTTTTCACGCTGTTATCTGACTGCAAGTCAATAAGTTCAAACTGCAGTTCCTCAAGTTCTTTATCAATATCCGCAGTAATGAGACAACAGAGCAAATTGAATTTGGGCTGAATTTTTTTTTAAATCATGAAATCTTCTTGCGATTTCGTGCTAATAACACTGTAGATCAGGCATGTTAAACTCAGATTATATTGCGAGCCACATGATCCATTTAATATTAAGTTCGGGACAGCATGTTTTTAATCTTAAGAAAATTCATAAAATACGGTTTTTAGAATGATTATATTATGTATTAATTGGACAATCCCAAGCCAAATGCATTTTGTTATATACATACATAGTAGTTTCATATTTGATGCTGGTTTAACAATCAGGTTATAAATATTTCATACTTTTTATAAGAAACCAAAATGGTTATAATAAGAAATACTGTTAAATAATAATTTTTATATTTTCCATCGTTTTTCTCAACTGAACAAATTAACTTAAATCCGACATAAACTTAGATTAATTACCACAGACATGAAGTAATCAGTATCAACAGTAATTCGTAGGGAAAATATTTTATGACAACAGGCACTTTCGTACATTCAGACAACCGATATTGTACGCCCACTCTGTATAAGTAAGACAATTTAAATGAAAGTTGTAGAAGGCGCAACAATAGCAGGAGTATACTAAGTGCCGACAACATAGGCCCCAAATTCATAACCTTAATCCCTAAGCTACCACGGCTTCAATTGCAATAAATTAGGTTTGTGATGTTGAACTATGAAAATTTCTCAAACTCTTGGCTATTTTATCAACTCTGCTAGCTAGAGTATCTGAAATGGACAAACTTGTGACGGTTCTATCCCCGACCTTTTCACTAACAGTCTTCTTGGGGAATTCTTGGTCTAAAAAATTATTTTATTAGAAAGCTTCCTCCGAGCATGTAAATTATGATCACTATTAAGTCTAGGCTTTCGGGTTAGAAGAGAGAGAAGGGTTAGATTACTAGCGGAGAGCAGTGATTAATCATATTGAATGTGAATCGCGGATATTTAATATTTGATAATTGAATTACTTAAGGTGACGATCTGTCACTGGAGATTGAATCTAGATTAAATAGCGAATAAGTCAGAGCTATTGAATTAAGGTCGTGTATTAAACACATTAAAGTCTTCTCATATTTTGCGTACCTCGTTCATTGTCTTCATATTTATTAATTGGGTGCATCTGTTATTTCTGATCGATTGAATTTGAGTTGTGGTTAATAAATATTGTGAATAAATTGAAGTTTTATCATGGCTAGTTTTCCTACACCTTTAGGCGAGGAAGCAAGAACATAATATACTTCCGCCGCTTTAATTGAGCATTTATTAATAAATTCCCCTTCAGTCAATTGACCCCATCTGCATGCGATTTAATGACAATGTATATAACTTAATTTTACAGCAGCTGTTTTGTCTTTGACAAATTCAGTGAATGCTCTTTGTTAATTTTTGAAGAATTATTTTATATTTCGACAATTAGTTTTCACGAAATTTTGAAACTTATTTGGTCATATTTTGAATTAGGCTTTTTGTATATGCCTTTTAAAATTATATTCCTTTGCAAATGAAATAGGTTTTTTTTTAATATTACGCATAATATTTTATATTCTAGTTTTTGACAGAAAAATATTGCAGTTTTAATTTTTCTTCAAAAATTAGGATGTTCAATTGATCTGTTTTCTTACACATTGTTCTTGAAGTTTGAATATATTTTTATTAAATAAAGTTTTAACGACTGATCAAATATTACTCTCTATCTTGATAGCCTTGTTTTTTTAATTAAATAAAAAGAAAAGAAACTCCTATGATGGTCTCTGAAATTACTCTGTTCTCCTCCAAGGAGAGAAGGAGGAAGAGAAATAAATGTCGCCCACACACAAAAGGAATCTTGGTTCCACTTTAGTGAATAACATGCATAAATGCATCTAAAAATGTATTAAAAATTAATTTATTATAATAAAATTTAAAATTTTTTTAAAAAAATATTAAAAATAACTATTATTTTAAAGCTTATTTCTATTATCAAATGGGATCTTTTTTAAAACAAGAATAGATAATTACATTTTTTTTAAAAAGTAGACATCAAATAAATTTCAAAATGGAAAATTTTTAAATGTTTAAGTTTTTAAAATGTTTCGGTGGGCCGCTGGTCGCGTGTTTGACATGCCTTAGTAGAAACATTTTCAGGTACTTTGCTTTCCTAAAAAGAAAAAAAAACTTTTTTAAAAAACAAGCTTTTATTTAAGCACGCTATAAAAAGAATAAAATAAACTTTTCCATTAAGACTTTTTTTACTAACAACTTATAACGTCATTACACAATTTAGATGATATAAATGCTTGTCGCAAGATTTAAGTACTCGTATTTACTTAGTTTGACATTTAAAAAAATTAAAATCAATCAGTTTAAGTTATTTAATTTACTTGTTTATCTACACAGGTAAATCTCGCAACATTCATTTGCGTTGCATTTCCAAGCAACAGGAGGGATATTGAGGTAATTCTAAATGTAGGGAAGATACAGGTCAGATGTCATTCTTGTCATTTAATTCGGAATCAAGAAGTCTGTCGCCAATAGCCCGTTATGTTGCTTTCGTGCGATGTCTGTACAAACGAAAAACCTAAACTCATGCATTATGTCAGAGGTGGGGAACCCACGGCCTCTGTGAGTTTCTTGTCCGGCCTTCATAAAAGCTAGCACTTCTATTAATTATAATTTAATTTTTTATAATAAGAGTTTGTAAATCAATGAAAGTAAATAAAGAACAGCATGAATGTATGTATTTTTCAATGACTGCTCATGGGAATAGCCAATTGTACATTTCGAATGTTAGAACGCTACCTAGTGCAACACATGGCAACACCTCCATACATGCTAGTGTAAAGGAACAATTAAGGTTTCACGTTATGAAGTTTGTGATCCAATTATATATATATATATATATATATATATAGTGTAATAAAATAAAATAATAAGTGAGAAAGTTGTATTACCTTCAAGGCAAAAAAAGAAAGAATATATTTATATTCTTTCTTTTATATATAAAGAAGAAAGCATACAGATATATATATATACAGTCGACTCTGGATAATTCAAACCTTCGATAATACGAACCTCTGGATAATTCGAAGTATATGTTCAGTCTCTAGAAAAACTCTTGATATTTTGAACTATAACAATATGTTTTAGTACACTCAATATTTCGAAGTAAAATCTGTGGCTGGCCAGACTACAACACGCTATAATTCGAATATACTTTATAAAAGTCTCGCCAATTCGAATACACACTATTATGGGCAGTCCTGTAATAAACAGGTTGGACCTCTCAAGTTTTGTGTTGACTCTGCGTGTCTCCCGTGGAACTTAACCCCTTTGATGACCATCTATCTGCTACCTCTTCTTAGTGTTTTCCGGTTCATCAGGCAAAAATACACTTTTATTGTTTTCATTCCTTTAAGTGAACAATTGTCCAACCGCACCTGTTGTCAGCCGACCATATCTTTCGTTTAACATGTGGTCTTGCTACACATGTGTTCAGAAAGAATGATTCCCTATTGTGAAGAAGAGATGCGTTGGATTGTGTATGAAAGTATTGAATGTATTCTTTTAATACACAACTTTTAACTTATGCAAAATATTTATACTGTATAATAAGGGCTTTTTAAAAATACTTTGAAATAATTTTATACATATGTACAAGGGACTAAATTCATGACGGTCACATGATAATATAAACACGTGTTCTATATTGAATTCAAAACGGACAATAAACTATAGCTCGTACTTTTTATTCTATTTGTAAAACTTAGGTAAAATTTCAAATTGCATAGTAAGGTAAAGATGCTCAAAAGTTATAAAAAGAAATTTCTGCAAAAAGATTTTAAAATTAAAGAAAAAAAAGTCTTGCTTTATACATGTACTTTTAAATAAAGTGACAAATATTAATTTTTTAAAAAAAAAGTTTCTGTAAAAAGCGTAATTTGGCAACAACGAAGTGCATGAACTGATTTGCTGAAAATAGATAGTTGCATTTATCGTGACTATGACGTCACATGTGTTTTTGAACTTGATTGGCTAAAAACACGTGGTTTAAAATTATCATGTGATTATGACGTCACATGAATTTAGTCCATTGTTGTTTTATTACATAGTTTCAAATTTAAATGTGTTAGAAAAAAATTTCTCTTCGTGTATTTTAGGAATTGGTCCCTCCAACTTCGAATTATCGATAATCGACTGTATATATATATATGCTTACATAAATAGACATACCAACAGTAAAATATAAAAAGTTACAACAATATCTAGGAATTTAATAAATTTATAGAAAAATTATAATCAGTGATGAATATTATGGCAAGTTTTCATCCTTATGTGAATTTAAAAAAAATTTAGATTAGAACTTTTATATCAAACAATAAATAAATAAGGATTTAATTTTTTTAAATAATATTTGTATAAAATGCACAAAATTGTTAAATCTATACAAAAAAATTTTATAATTTTATAAAAGTCGCATTTATAGGTACCTATGCAGTTTCCTTTATTACTATTTAATTTACATGCGGCCTCTAATAGTTAAAAGGTTTCCATCTTTGAATTATATTTTTTCTAATAAAAAATAACTATATATATATATATAAAAAATAACATATCATTGGGCAACTAATCTTAGAAACTTTATCTGGAATCAATATTCCTGATATTTTTTCACCTCTTTTACGTCAAGGTACACGACACATTTTCTACTGCCTATAACAAAGTGGGAGGCGTTGCTATGGCAACCTGAGAATAAAGCTCTCGAAGCATTAAGCTCTGAAGTATTAAGACCCGGGACTCTGGATCTATTTTTGGACGCCCACATGCCTCGTTTCTTGGAAGTAATGAACTGTGAAATACTGAGAAAGGACTTCGGGAAAATTCCGCGAAGGAGCTAGAATTGAAAGAGCACTTTGCAATAAGGTTAGAATATATAATCGATTCAAATGTTTAAAAAATGTTCCGTATCTTTAAAGTGACTGACTGCGTTCAGAATCAGGGTTTTGAAAAAGCGTATAAATGAATAATTTTTGAATATTTAGGGGGCATTTGAATTGAAATATTATATATATATATATATATAATTGTTTTAAGAATATTATTATAAGAAAAAGTTATTTAAATATAATTTTTTGGCAAAAAAAGAATGGCACGTTTTAAAAATATTCTCCTCTAATGAAAAATAATTCGCCTATATATATTGGGTTGTTCGAAAAGTAATTTCGTTTTTTCCCGACAAAGGATTTAATTGTATTTTTTTGCTCCCAACTTCACATTTAAACCGTATAATTTTATATGCTTTGAGAGCTCATATAGCAAGGCTTGTGTGTGAAAAATTCCAATTAATTCTACGCAGTAGTTTTTGGTTGGTGCCCTTTTAAATATGGAGAGCGATAAGCAGCATTTTCGACATATCTTACTGTTTTACTACAGAAAGGGTAAAAATGCTGTTCAAGCCAGAAAGAAATTGACCGATGTGTATGGAGAAGGTGTGTTGACAGTACGCCAGTGCCAGAACTGGTTCGCTAAATTTCGATCCGGCAATTTTGATGTCGAAGATGCACCACATTCGGGAAGGCCGGTTGAAGCTGATAAAGACGCGATAAAGGCACCGGCGAATAACAACACGTGAGATCGGATTGAGGTTAAATTTATCAAATTCAACAGTTTATGACCACTTGAAAGGCCTGGGATTATCCTCGAAGCTCGATGTATGGGTTCCTCATGTTCTCACAGAGAAATCTGTGTCGCCGCATTGACGTCTGCGATTCGCTTCTCAAACGTTACGAAAATGATCCGTTTTTGAAGCGCATCATCACTGGGGACGAAAAATGGGTTGTATACAACAACGTCAAACGCAAGAGGTCATGGAGCAAAAAAGATGAACCGGCTCAAACCATTTCCAAAGCCGATATTCACCAAAAAAAGGTGATGTTGTCTGTTTGGTGGGATTTTAAAGGAATCGTTTTTTTTTTTTTTTTTAGCTTTTACCGGATAACACAACGATTAATTCGGAAGTCTACTGTCATCAGCTGGACAAACTGAATGATGCACTTCAACAGAAAAGGTCAGAACTAATCAACAGAAAAGGTGTAGTGTTTCACCAAGACAACGCGAGACCTCACACAAGTTTGGTCACTCGC
Organism: Trichonephila clavata; assembly: GCA_019973975.1. NCBI lineage: Eukaryota > Metazoa > Arthropoda > Arachnida > Araneae > Nephilidae > Trichonephila > Trichonephila clavata. The sequence continues at coordinate 40,445 of BMAO01028979.1, read as the reverse complement.
CAAAAGCTTTTACAGCTTGAATGTGATACAATGCCACACCCACCATATTCTCCAGACCTGGCACCATCGGATTTTTATTTGTTCCGGTCACTCCAAAATTTTTTAGACGGTAAAACCTTCACCTCAAATGAGGAGGTCAAAAACCACCTCGATCAGTTTTTTGCCAGCAAAGACCCAAAATTTTAGGAGCGTGGAATTATGCTACTACCAGAAAGATGGCAAAAGGTGTTGGACCAGAACGGCCAATATATAATTTAATAAAGTATTTGCTTATTATACGAAAACTGTCTTTCATTTCCACAAAAAACAAAAACAAAAAAAAACGAAATTACTTTCCGAACAGCCCAATATATAGCTAGAACTTCTATATAGGGCCTGAACCAGGATTTTTGAAAAATTCACATTCTTTTCAGAGTTACGATCAGTTGAAATAATAATAGGAATTTTTCGTTAAAATTTCTCTACTCCGATGTAATAAAATATGAATCTATAAATCTATTTCTAAATTATGTATTTCGAACATTTTAGTTCAACCCCGGTATAGAAGTTCTAAATATATATAGGAAAACTAAGGAGCATTTTTCATAAAAAAAAAAAAAAAAAGAATAATTTAATCTACAACTGCTACTACTAATTCATTAATTCTTTAAAATTAATGATATATTTAAGTAATTTTAAAGCATTTTTGGTCAGTTTTTTATGTTTTTAAAATAATTGACTAAACTCGGAAAGGTGATTTTGAAAACGCGTATAAATGGATAATTTTTTTTTTAATATTTAGTATCAGACTGAACATATAAAATTATTTAAAGAATATTACTACAAGAAAAAATTATTCAAATACAACTTTCTGGCTAAAAATGAAGAATGACATTATTTAAAATACATTCTCTTTTTATGAAAAATGCTTCCATAATATTTTGTCGATAGATAACTAAGATTTCTATATGTGTTTTTTTTTATTTGAAGACAGATAAAATAATTCTAGGGCACCACAAGTATCACACAAGGCTTACAGAAGTTGATAAAACAAACAAAATAAGGTAAATAAAATACAAAGTAAATAACAAAACAAAAGCTACGAAATAATGAAATAACAAAAATAAGTTACAAAGACAAAAAATACAATACAAAATAGAATAATTACGTGTAACAAAACCAATACAATGAAGTTACAAAAACAGAGAAATGAAAATTTTACAAAATCAAATCTATATGGGATTGAACTAGAATTTTAGAGATACATCTAGAAAATGGATTGATTCATATTTTATTATATCAGAGAAGAGTAATTTTAATAAAAAACTGTCATTATTATTTCAATTGTGTGTGTGTGTAATCGTAACTCTGAAAATGAGAATATTTCAAACATTTTAGTTCAACCCTGGTATAAAAGTCGTTGCTATATGTAGGCAAAATATTATTATAGATGTATTTTTAATAAAAGGAGAAGGGTCTGAAAATATGTTATTCTTTCTTCCTTTTTTTGCCCAAAAAGTGCCTTTAAATAATTTTTATTGTAATAATGTTCTCAAAACAATTTAATATGTTTGTTCTAATTCAACTGACACCAAATATCAAAAAAATCATTTTTTCATACTCTTTTTCAAAACCACGGTTCCGAATGTAGCCAGTTACCGTGAAGATATTCAAAACTAACCGAAAAAATTCTTTAAGTCCTTCTATCCTTAAGTTTAAAGAATTGATGAATTAATAGCGGCAGTTCTAGATTAAAGTATCGATTTCTCGTCGCATAGCAACAGATCTAAGTATTCACGGCATCATTTTGAAAATGCGAGAAATCGATCAATATGAAGAAACCTGAATTAGATTTGATTCTGATGCTCACGAATAATTAAATACACTTTAGAAGCTTTAAAAATAACAGAAATAACGTAAAAGTTATCTTAAAATTTTTTTAAAAAAATATCATAAATTTTAGAGAAAAAAAATTTTTAATCTAAAGTTAGCACAAAATGCATTAAAATTTCTTTAATATTTTTAAAAAAATTTTTAATATTTTTTTTTGTTTGGAAACATGAAAGGATCTGTTTATAAAAATTAGTAACTGTGCAGAAAGAAAGTTACACTAACGTTGCATGAGGGGTATTGGCGACGAAACTGATAATTTTGAGCTACGGTTAAGTGACAAGGACGGCACCTGAGCTGTATAACTCCCCTCTCCTAGCTATCACACCACATCAACGGAAGGACTTTGTCTAACATGCATCAGCCCCCTTCTACACAGCGGGCATTCAGTGGTATCAGGACTCAAACCCGCAACACACTGACCAAAAGTTCGGGACCATAACCACCTTACCGTGACCTCGGGTAATATATGCAATTCATCACTTAAAGGGGAATAGTACCTTTCAGAGTCTTGATATTGCACATTTTGACGTACTTTTTCGTAATTCTTCAGTAAATTCTTCTCCTTTTAAAATGAGTTTCTTACAGTTCGTGTTGCAAAGAACAAAGTTTAAAATTTAAAAAAAATTTTGCTGTAAAATTATTGTATTTTTTTTTAAATAGCATAAAGTATGAATTCAAAAGTAATACAAACTAAATAGCTTTTTTTCTGTTACTCACACGATAACTTTTGAAAGGCTAAAGGTAAATCCTAAATTTTTATATAAAATGAAATAAAAGACTGCCTGTGTGTATTCTGTATACCTCCAATTTTAAATTTAAATTATATATTAGTATTTTTTAAAATTAAAACAAATTTTAAAAATTTAAAATCACTATTTTTTTTAGTATTTATCACATTACAAAATATATTTTACTGATCCCATCCCAAAAATTGAGCCATATAGAATGCAGATCTACAAGTATATATACATATACATATAAAATATCATAGATCTGCAACCGATACTTGTTTTAAAATCGTGTGGAAAAGTGGGAAATTTAGAAACTAAGAAAATCAAGTTTAAAGATTAAAAATTTTAATTTTTTTGCATTAAAATAAATCTTTTTACTCTTAAAATACATCAATTTCATATATTGAGGCTTCTTTTTCCATAAAGTGTTCCTGCATATTTTTTTCCCCCATTCTCAGTGTCTTAGGGGCCTTTTTTGTGAGAGATATAGACAATTTCTACTCCCGTTATTCATGCCTGAAAATCAGAAATAACAGAAAAATATTTATTTTACAACGCGGAATTTTCATAATATCTAGGCGATTAGCTTGTCCATCATCAAATATCAATGTTGCTTCATTTTAGACCAATATCTACTGTTGTTTTGTAAGATGCTGATATTTTTGGTTAGTAATTCTAAGCTGTAAAACTGAATTGTCAACCTCATCACTTGACAGGGATTTAAAAGTGCGAGGTGAGTCGCCAACAAGCTTCATGTTGCTTCTAAGTGCGAGATACTGATGAAACAAATAACAAATCAAAAAATTCCAAACAAAACCTAACGAAAGATCTGTTTCTTAACGTTTTTCTAAGGGTCAAGTATTTTTTGACGCTTTCATTGTTCAGTGCTGAGAGCGTATTTATTGTCAGGTTTTGACGAGGATTTCTTTAAAAAGTTCTTAACAATCTATATTAATTTCTTAAAATGTTTTTGAAAATTCGATTTTCTGAAGGGTCAAAGGTACTAAGTCCCCTTAAAAGATATAATAAATATCTACAAAGTATTAACTTTAGTTGTTAATAGTAAAAACTAGTTCTATAACATGTGAAAAATATTTAAAAATTTTTAAACAGTTTTTTTTTTGTTGCAAATTAATTTTATTTATCACAATACTAGTCGATAGGACAGTGTAGAAATTACTATTTTATTCAGACATCATTCAATTTCACGCATTTATTTCTTAATTACTTAAGAGTTTAAGTAATATAAAATCCTAATATCATATATACGCCTTTTTACAGCTGAATAACCTTTAAAACAGGAGTACTCATTCTTTTTTCCATGGGTCACATACATATATGTAGGCACTTAGTAAAAACAAAGACACACATACGTCCTACTGCCAGTAGCGCACATAAAAAATTTTCAAGGGCCATGGTCGAAAGTCCCCCCAACTCGTATCATACTTCAAGATAACGTCAATTAATTCTTCTGATTTTGTCAATTTTGTAAACAAAAAACAGTAAAAATAAATTATTGAATTAATAATTAGCATTAATTAATAAAATAAATCGTTAATTACAAGTACTTAATTAAATTTTACGTTACATATATAGGATTATCATCAATGGCTTTGGGGGGTGGGGGGTGAGGGGTCCGAACCCCTAGGACACCTCCCTTCTGTGCGCAACTGCTATTAGCCGATATACCCGTTCTTCGCATGGGTGAATTGAAAAATTAAACAATACAGATTGAAGGATAAAGAAGTTTTTAATGAGTTAATTTTACGTGAATTGCAAATGTAACAAAAAAAAAAGCTTTTTGCATATCTTAGCTGAACAAAAAAAAAAACATACTATTTGTTAAATTTTAAGTCTGTAGATCTAAAAGCTGATAAAAAGGATTTTTTTTTTATTTGCAACTCTCCCCCCGTAACTCTCTCGTGGGTCGATTTTTGAAAGCACCTTCCTAAGCTGATCTCTGCTCAGCAAAGTAACACATTGTTACAAATTTTGTGTAATAAACGCTTAAAATAGTGTAAATAATTTATATCTGGATGTGTAATACGTTAATATTACTTTCTGTTGTATTTATTTTGTTAAAATTGTAATATTCGCAAGCAACGTCGTTCCTTACATTTTAATGGCGATTTAATGGAAACATAACGAAATGTTGACGATAAAGCCAAGTTGGCATCCTTTTTGGCGACCATGTTGGCAACTTGGCGATGGATTGAACGGTTGATATGCTATAGCGCCACCTGGTGGGAGAACTGCAACAAAAAGGACGGCATAAAAACCTTTTCCAAAAGAGAATACATATATTTGCCAATTTTCATTGTGATCTCGGTTGATAATAAAATCATAAAAAAAGCGTGTATTGAAATAAATTATCAATTTTTATTGTATTTATGATTCACTATTTTAGCGATAATGGCTTACACGGGCAAGATAGATATATGCTGTCGCAAGGTTTTTTGTATACGTGATTATATACGAATAGCTCTAAAGGTTTTTACAGCTTAAGCCAGAATCGCTTGTAGATGGCAGAATTTTTTCCTACTTTATTGACATTTATTGTTATATTTTGGACACTTCACACAATATTTTTATAAATCATAGCCTATGTGTTATTCTGATGTATAAGCTATATTATTGTAAAGTTTCATTAAAATCCATTCAGTTGTTTTTGCGTGAAAGAGTAACAAACATCCAAACTTTCGTGTTTATAAAATTAGTAAAGATGATTAGATATAGTTTGGCAACCGGAATCGATAGCCAAGCAACCGAGGTGTTCCGAGAATTTACAAATTGTAATTTTGTTATACAAATAAAGAGATATTAATGTGAAATTAAAAAAATATTTATGAAGCTCTCAGTAATGCATAGATAAAAATAAAAATTATATATATTTTTTTAAGTTAAAGGAAAGGAAGGATTTCATTTTGTTATTTGATAGTAGATCCAAATGTGAAAAAATGCCTCCAAAATATTCAGTTGAATGAAACACGTGGCTATTTGTTTAGCGTACTGTCATGTGATTATGACTTCAGATGAATCGAATCCATTCGATTATTTAAAAACAAAGTATTAAAAATTTAGCGAGAAAACATATCAATCAAGCAATCAAATATATACATTTTCTATCTTACAAATTGCGATTTAACTCTTTTTTTCTTTTTGTAATTGTAAAGGTTAGTGATAACAAATAACACAGAGGAGTAGCGACCATTTTATGTGTGTGGATGAAACTAATTTTTATTTAATTCTTATGTCTTAGGATCTTGACTATTTCGCAGAGATAAATAAACATAGGTCAACAACTTGTTTGATTTGTCAAAAAAATGTTACATATTAAAAAATATAATTTTGCTCGCCACTATATATCACTAAGCACAAATCTTTCAATTGCTCTTGAAGGTCTCTTTCAAGACGAGATAAATAGACTTTCTTAAAAAAAAAATATTTTGTTGGTGGTAATGTCACAAAATGCAGAGGTAACAAAAGCATCCTATATAATTTGTTACATTATAGATATTGAGAAACATATGAAATTATTAAGAACAAACATATGAATTGATACAGAAGTTGTTAAGAGTGTTTCTTAAATGCTTCTGAAGTACTATTTGATAAATTCAGTTATTTGTTCAAATATTTTTTATAATAAAATCAAAAAAGAAAATATTTGCATAAATTTGAAATAAAAATGCACAAGCAAGTTAAAACTAATATTAAACAAATGATACTAATTTCAGTGTAGACCTCAGTAAAAACTCTTTGCTACCATCCTACACTTGATAAATTAATACCTGAAATAAAAATAAGTGAGGTTTTGTCAAAAGAAAAAAAATCAAATTATATCAAAGTACATGACAGCTTTGTTTTTATGACAGTAAAATGTAAACATACAACACACACATACACAACACACAAGGTGCTTGGGATCATTGATGAAAGGAAATCGAAATTGCCTCATAACTGGGTAAAAAACGCATAAAACCTATTTTTTTGTAAGTTGAGTTTGATGGATATTAATATAGTTTTAAAATATAAATCAAAATAATGAGTTTTAATATGGTAAATTTTCCATTTTTTAAATGTCCTTGATCTTCTACCATCAGCCCCCCCCCCTCCAATAATCATCAATCCACATGTTGCGGACCGCGTGAAATAGTTTTCGTATGATGTATGTAGCCCGTCCAAAAAAGAAAGGAGCCTTATATAGTAGTCGCGTACGTTGTGTAACATCTGATATGTTATCGTGGTAAATTCACCAATAGCAACTTAAATCCTGAAAAAGATGAATCGAGTATAATTGGAAATAATTTTATATGGAATAATTATATCTTTAATGAAAATTTTATTTAATTAACACAAGGAGTAATGCAATTTTTTTATCAAAAATAATTATTCTTCTTCAATTTGGGGAAGAGCGGTAGTGATAACTTATGATAACTAAAATATGACACATATACCTGTGATTTCAAAGTATTTAAATACCGTTGAAAAATAGTGTCAACAACAGTACCACTGTTAGTTGTCGAAACATTTCGATTTGTGTTCATTTCGAGCTAGAGTTCATCATTCAAAAAAGCTACTCGGCTTCTAGCAAACTGAAGTTAACTTTAAAATCACCACTCAAAATCATGGGAAGCGAGTGATAGTTTCTTTTTAAAGAGTAGAGCGACCTTCGGTATATGGTAAAAGTAAAAAATGCAGGAAATCTTTAATTTTTTGAACTGTTTGATTCGAAGAAATGTATACGACCACCGAAATTACTGTTTGTCCATTTTCAAATAAGCATTTTGTCGCACATATGTCCCCAATATCTTGACTAACAATACCCAGTCCACTTGTTTGACGATAAGTAATATCCATATGGAGCCACAACATGTGAGGTGTTCTGTTTGAGATAGATCACAAAACCAGCTATAGGGGTCCATGGCTGAAACCATGGCCTCCTACTATTTCATGATTAGTTTGTGGAACTGAAAAAGTTAATTTGAAAAAAAAATTTTAAAGTTTAATTTTTCATTTCCTTAAAGCGAAGAGATGGCATGTTAAATGACACAGTACCAAAATATTACGAATATATTTTCGGAAACATTTTTTTTTTTTGAATGAACACAAGGAATAACAGAAGGGGGAAAATGAATTAAAAAATGAAACTGCAAATCAAGAAATGTTTTATTTTTTTGAAAATAACTATTAAAACAACAACAAAATAAATGTAATAACATTAAAAAACTTAAAACGTTCACATAAATCAAAATTTAAATGTAGTTTAAATACACAAAAAAATTAAAGTAAAAATAAAACTTTGGTAAGTGTGTGGATTACAGCCACAAAAAGTTCTCTAGAACTCTTTTCAATTAAATTTTAAATCTTACTAAAGTTGCAAATTTTACTTAAAAAATATTATTTTTACTATTACTCAATATTTTTAATTAAAATAATAATTTATACAATATTTCAGAATAAAAAACACTGCAAAGAGATATGTTTCAAATTATGTCAACAGTACTAAAAATTGCAATTTGTACAATGTCTCGTGAATGAAAAAATATGAAAAAGCAAACATATTTAGATACGGTACAGTCTCTGCATTCAAAATCAAAGCTTTTAAAATTGAAAAGAAATTGTAAATTTAAATCAAACATTTTTAAGACAATGAAGCATTTTGTTATCACATTATAATAAAAATGTAGTATATAGATATAGTATCATTTTGGTTCTGCAACTAACAAATTTACCAAGATACTAAATCATGTAAATTTATTTTATAAAAGCAGCACTTTAAAGCTGCCCTATGGCTACTGGTGATATATTTTGAACCTCGGTTAATTGAAAAGATCAACTCCTGAACTCTCCCCTTTCCAAACTTCCGCACTACACATATGAACTTTAAACCGTTACAGATTTAACATCTATCAACTTCTCTACATAGTGGTTTTTCAATGGCACAAGGACTCAAACCTACAGCCTGAAAGCAACAGTTATGAATTAGTGAGGATGACCTCTTGGCTACCTTGACAAACTAAATCATTAACAAGTACTGATGGAACATAAATAGATGAATTAATATTCCCATAAAAGTACTTAGCACATTTTAAGTTAACAGAAAAGCAATTCAAATATAAAAATGAATATCATAAATTATTAAATATTTTTCCACATTAAAATTAATTTAAGTGTCAAAAATTTAGTAGCAAGAGCTGCCAATAGATGGAGCCAGCCCTGAAATGGCTCTCACACTTGGGGAATTTGCCATGTCTGTAAAGGCTTAACTGCTAAAATGCAGCCTATTTGAAAAAAAAAATTCCATAAATGGATACTTTTTTTATGAAGTCATACCATGCATTTTTGGCACCGAGTACAGGCATTTGGATTTTCTTACCTATCTGACTTTAATTTAAAAAAATTTTTAATGGGCTTTCTGTGTTGCTATAAATTTATATTAATGAAATTTTTTTAATTATATTTCATTTTGAAGGGGTTATTATCATTTCTGAAATTCCATTTAAAAAAAAACACCAGCAAACTAAAAAATACAATTATATCTAGTTACTCTCTATTTAACATTTTAAAAACAAATTAAATGAAATATGTAAAAGCAATATAAAATAAATAGTTATTACCACTACATTAAAAAAGACCATACAATTAAAAGGGGTATTTAGCACAGTTCAGAATATTTCTCCTTTTAGAAATGTGATTATATGAATCAGCAGACAATCGTTTTTTTTTTTTTTTTTTTTTTTTTCTTCTCATTTTTCACTATTTTTTACAGCTTCAAATAAATGAATAGTCATTTCATGGCTCTAACAACTCTATTAGAATGTTCTTTAATGAAATATTCATATCATGCATCTTTCAAATTACTATATTCATAACCACACTTTAAAGTCAGAAAATGAAACATTTCCATTTGACAGTCTTTTCTATTGTCACCATAAATATATGAGTAAAATTATAAGGAAGAGCAATTAGGAAACATTCACTTATTTTCACAACACTATCCTTATAAATATTTTCTGGGAATATAAAGCCTGTATTAGGTTTTCATTTGGAAATAAGTTTTTGCTAATCTATCGTTAATTGTTGCATTCAGAAAAATTCCAACTCAAATAGGGATGAGAAAATACATTAAAATGTACCAAATGATAAGTACCAAAAAACCTATTAATTTTATTTTACTTTATTAACCTCACACTCTGAACTCAACGTGAAAACTACTGGTAACAGACCACATAATTCTGAATATCAGTCCAGTGACAAGGATGACACCTGAGTTAGCTAACCACTTTCCAAATTTCACCGCCAAGTCAATGTAAGGACTTTGAGCCTCAATAGATTTAACATGCATTTAACCCTTCTACACAGCAGATTTTTAGTTGCATGTGGACTCAAACCCTTGATTTGACAATGCTGACCATAAGTTTGATTACTTGGCTACTGCAACCATCAAAAAAGCTATAAAAATATTGTGAAAACCACAGTAATAGTTGAAAAGAAATCTTCAAAATTTCCTTTTAAGGATTTTTTAGGAGAGAATATTTTTCACGTTTAATAATTCATTTACAAAATTTATTCCATGCAAACTTTTATTTAACCAAGATAATGACTCTACAGTGCTTTTTACTTTTATTAGTGCTACTCGTTACATTTTCGTATACAAATATGCATTAATACACTTCTCCAAGTTGAAGTTTAAGTCACCAAGCAAAAAAATGACCCAAAGGGATGATATTGCACAGGTTCCTAAAAGTATTCACAATAATCTACCATAAACAGCATAATACATAATTTCATTTCAAAAAATAGAAAGAAATTTTATTACTGTAGAAAAAAAATGGTTTGACATATTATTTTCAATTACAAATTGCTAACTATAGATCACAGACATATACCATTATCACATTACTTTGGTTAATCGAAACAAATCTTTATAAAAATTTTCTAATCAATACAGAAAAAAATTAAGAGCTTTAATCACCAAACCTTCATATAAAATGAATAATAGAAAAAAAATCATTTAAAATAACAATTAACATGCTTTTAAATTAACAAACAATTGTAACTATAACGATTGTAAAATTTTTTTCTTATCATCAAAAATAAATTTTTTAAATTTTAGGATTACTTTAATGCTTTCAGGCTTTTCTTTAACTGTTTCTTTTTTTCCCTTTTTCACATTTAGCATAGCAATTGTGTCCGAGGACAATCCATTTGGTATTCGAACATTTATTTTTCCACTTTGGCCAAATGAGCCTTCAATCACCCCTAGCTCTCCAGTTGAAAGCACAACTTTCAAATTAGTAAATATTTGAATATTTGTTTCCTTTTTAAATAAATCTCTCACTATGACTTGATAATCATTTACCATACGATCAACAAAACCTTCTCTGGATTTTTCTTTAAATACTCGCAACTTTGAAAGACATTCATTGTCATTTTTATTTAAAATTACAGATAATATTTGTCCGTGAAAAGCTAATCGACATACATTTGCATGAATATCAGTTTCCAATTTTGATGCAATATAAATACTATTCTGGCTAATGATGACAGGTTTATCAAATTGGAGTAGAGCAAAAATATCTCCCAATTCCTCATTCTCAGGCGATTCACATCCTGGAATTTCATCTGTATACATATAATCATCACCAAAATTAAATTCATTCATACTTTCTGGTTTATTTTGACTAAGTTTTACAGAAGAAAAAAATGTACATTTTGCCATTATTGTATCATGCATGATAGTGATATGAAATTTTGAATTTGAAAGACATTTACTTTTGAAATAAGGTATCTTATGAACACTAACAATTACAGTTTCTGCAGTCTCCATATACCCAGGAGTGCAAACAGTGCCTCGCTCTAATATTTTAGGATCAAACTGTGTGACGCAAATACCTACTCTATCTCCCTGCATTGCTTTAGGTACAGGTTTTTTAAACATTTGAATGCTTTTGACTTTACGAACAATCTTGGCAGCAGGAATTTCTACAGAATCAGAAAGAGTAATACAACCTTGAACAACTGTACCAGTCATCACTGTACCCTGGCCTCTTATAGCAAAACAATGATCAACAGCAAACATAAATGATCCTTTTTCAGATCGTTCAGGCACATATGTAAATTGTTGTAATGTTTGTACTAATAAATCAATTCCAATCGGTTTTTCTTCAGAAACAGGTTTTGCTGAAACTGGAACAATAACCGAGTCTTTAAATTTCGTTTTTTCTAACGTCTTCAGAATTTTCTTGGACATTTTTTGGATTGACTGTTCCATTTTATCTTTGGGAAGAAGATCAATCTTATTCAAAACTACAATCATATGATTACAAGTTATTTCACCGAGTACTAAACACTCTGCAGTCTGAGTTTGTATCCCCTTAGTGATATCTATGACTAACATGATTAGATCAATGATTTGAGCACCACCAATAATAGTCTTAATAAGAGATGCATGTCCGGGGCAATCAACTAACGTAAATTGCAAAATTTCAAATTCAGGCTTTTGTATTTTAATGTGATCAGGAACAGCAACACTAAATGAAGAAAATCCTAGATCTATTGTTATTCCTCTCTCCTGGCTCTGAGGATTTTTATCAAAAGATGCTGTAGACGCAACAGTGCTTAAAGCTTTTGATAAAGAGGTTTTTCCACTATCAATATGACCCAAAACACCCACATTAAAATTCAAAATATTTTTTGTCATGGTTAAATACTCTCAATATAATGGTTTTCACTTACGATGAAATAACTGTTCACACTAAAAAAATTCAACAAACTTCTACTATCAGTAATAAAAAGTAAACATTCAATTTTGGTTATTGCATAACAAGTTATAGTTGATTGTTTGATTGAAACAAAGTGAGATAATTCAGTTTATTTTAGAACACCAGGAAAGATTGTGAAAAATGAGATGAAGTATCAAAATTTCAATATTTTATTAACAGTATTAACAATAGCTAACACAAAAATCTATTAAATTTATTGTCCATGAAGAGATCTGGAGTACTTGAGATAAAATGACCGGCTAGAACAGGAAATATAATTCAAGTTTTTTTTTTTTTTATCGCAATAAAGATTGATTAATGTTAAATTTCTTGCTACAAAATTTCCAAGCTTGTTCTGATTTTCAACTTTCTAAAGTATCTGAAATTGTATGATTGCTCATGTATCTTTTAAAAAGCTATTGATATATCGAACATAAATGTAAACAAATACTAGCATTATAACAAGACCGTATCGTTTGATCTTTGAATACATTGGATCCAAAAACTTAAAAAAGGGTTTGTGATAAAAACTGCGATTCTTGAAGAAAACCAAAATATATTACTGTTTTTTTTCTTTCAGAATTTTGGTTATAGTCTAAGCTTGTGTTGTTGAGGGAGCAAGTAATAATCCATGTTTGGCTCCTCTATTTTTAACTTGGAGAAGTGACACAATATATTTTCGTTAGTAACCAAGTTGGGCTCAAGTGTGGTATAGGGTAAGAGGCCTATGGATTTGGTGATTTTTACCTAGATATCGTGGTAGGATAACGAATTCATTCTGGTAGACTGTATAATTTGGTAACCCTTGATTTGTGATCTTATGCAGATGAGGTCACATGTTCCTTTTAATTAGTTGCTATTGGTTGCTTAAAAAATTGTGGAGGTTTTTAGAGAGGCAGACGATTTTCAAAGAACAATTCCAACATTTTTTTTTTTTTCATTTTGCATTTAGATTTTGTCCGTGAAAGATTTTTTGAATTTTTCTGTGCAATATTTAACTATTCAGTTTTCCTGCTTTTCGTTTGTTCCTTCCACTTATCTTGACAAGTATGTCTAAAAGGTACAATTTGTGGTTTATTTATTTTATGATTTGGAACGGAAAGGGGAAATTGTCCGTAATACAGTGATGCATAAAAAATGGATTGATTGCCGCTAATACTGAATATTCGGTTTCTAAGAAGGCTATGTGTTTGTTTAAAAAGGATTCGAGTGATGGATATTTATGGGAATGCCGAAAGAAATAAGCGATTGTGCATCCTATCAAAAGATCTGTAAGGAAGAATAACTATTCGAAGAAAGCAAGCTGAGTATGCTTGAGATTCTGGTGTTGACGAATATGTGGGCGCAAAAGTCGAACCATGAATTCATTTCTTTCGGACTTAATGCTTCGAAAAAAAAACAATCACGAACTGGATGAATTTTTGCAGAGGTAAGTATGGAAATATGAGTGAAAAAAATTTACCTTCCTTTAGAACTTTTCTGAGGGCAGGTAAGCAATTTTCTTTAATACTCTAATTTACGATTTCCTTTTACTTCATAAAAAAATGCAATTTCTATTTTTATGCATTACTGATAGCTTTATAAATATTTTTTTACTTCACATTAATATTTCTTTATTTTTACTGCAAAATTATAATTTGTAAATTCTTGGAACACCTACCACATGCAAAATTATCTAGCTTGGCGACCGGTTGCTAAATTAAGACGCTTGGCGACCACTTTTGGTCGCCAAACTAAATTAACTTCGTCAAGGCCCATCCCCCCATACTACACTTTAACCAAAAGTTGTTTTAAAATATGTTTACCCCCTTTTTAAACTCCACCGGAGAAGAATTATTGGAAATAAAAGGAGCCACACTTAATGCGGACATGTAAAATGCTGGAGTTTTGTGATGTATATTTTTACTCCATTTTTTTAAAATCGCTAATTTCATCGTTTGGCTTATTGATCTGATCGATATAACTTTTACTGTAGCACTTGCATACTGAGGTTGCTATCCGGCTAGTTTTGATACTGTGTTTTTTCATAATGTTTGATTTTAATATTGAATAATTTTATTTTATCATTTTTAAATTATATTTTTTCATTTTATGGGTCATATCTTAATCCTCACATGTTGAATAAGCCTTTTATTCGATAAAAAACCAATACAGAAAAATGAGCTGCTCTGACTCAATTTGGCACAATCTATTTTCTTTTTTACTATAGGTGTGGATTAAAAGAGGATTTTACCATTGTCCGATTCAAAGATCTCGTAAATGTAAGATTTTTTCCAGAAATTAAAATTGAAAATATGATTAATGCTACGAAAAATTTTACGTAAATATGAAGTACGTAATTCTTTGATATAATGCAGCGCTCCTAATACTACTTTATTTAACATCTTATGATTTACGCAGGTTCCATTATTTAACTAATGTCTGCATCATGATAGTGGTTAGTACTTCAAATCATAATTAAAGACAACGCAAAATTAATGAATTACTCGGATTAAATTAAAACAAATTCGTTTATTACATTTAAAAAACACATCACGAAATTAGATTAAACGCTACTAAATTTTTAAGAATAAGAATATTACAAACATTTCACTTATCTGAAACGGAGGCCAGGCGATGGGTGGTGCTTTGGATTTTTTTGTTAAATATATGTAAAAAAAACTCTCTCTTAATGTCCCGGTTCCTCCTTTTAAGTGGGGGCAAATTACCCCTTTTTGCATTCGCAAGCCCTTTGGTCCCGCCTAGTCATTGGTCAGGAACCAAGCGCAAAGTTACAAATTTCACGACGACTCTCCAAATTTATGAGTCCATTCAACTTTCCTGACCGGGCGCTGGGACCCCCAACTTAGGAATCCGACAACATCCTGTCAACAGAAAACAAGGGGAATACACAAATTACATGTGTCTTGGGGACCATCTTCAAACCCGATCAGCATCTAAGCCTTCCAGCTTCCAAGCCACCCATCAGATATAATCAATTTCTCAGACTTTATTAGTCAATGATAAAAGTTTTTTAAATGTTTTAGTTCGAATTAAAATCAGTTAGAAGTTAAACCAGAAGTATATAGAACACTTTTTCTTTCGGAGATGCTTTTGTTAAATGCATCAATGCAAATACAATGCAATTACAATATGTGCAAAATATTGCCTATATATACATTGTAAAGATAGAGAACAATATTTTACAAACCACAGCAAGGCGACTTTTCCGCTTAGGGAATTCATGCCTTTCATGCCTAGGGCGTGAAAGATTAGGGGGCGCAAAAAATTGGAAGGCGAAAAAAAAATCCCTTCCTTACCAAAACTGGCAGCGTAACAACTGAAGGAGGGAGGTGTTCTGGAAACAGTGTGTGGGGGGAAAGGCAAGAATCTGAAGTGCCTAGAACGTTGGGGAAGTTAAAAACTGCCCTGAACCACAGCAAATTAAGCAAAGGATGCAACATTATTTAAAATGATAAAATTGAGTAAACGAATCAAGGAGGAGAAAAGGTAATTATTAAAATGTAGTATATAATAAACAGTACAGGGAAATAAGAAAAGATCGAGTCAGTGCCGATTTAAGCTCATTTTGGGCCCTGGGTGCAGAAGATCTACAGGCCCCCTTGACACTGGAGGATCGAAATTTATAACCAGAAAATCTTAAGTTCTGCCTATCCGGGGCCCCTGGGCACCCGCCCCAAGCGCCCAGTGGATAAACCGGCACTGGATCGAGCTAGAAATCGAGGTAAAGAATTGAGATGAAATAAGTACTAATTAATAAACCAAAACATCGTACTATACGTTGAATTTTTTAAAATCATTTTAATATCCGCATCAAAATTTGCTGTTTCTGTTAATACAATTAATAAATTACAAAAATCAACTTATAACTGTGTTCTTTTGTATAAATCCGAAGGGTAAAATATGGTTTCAAAAAATAAATAATCCTCCAGAAATATTGGCTTATAAACAGTAGAACAAAAAGAAATAATGATAAAAAATATTCTAAATACTGTTCTAAAACATTGTGTTTTAATTCTACGACGCACCAAATTAATAAGTGTGATTTCTATTTGCTAACTTTAGTTGAACCTGAAGAAAAAAAAAATATGGAATAGGTTATCCTATTGGTGATTTTCTTACAAACAAGCTAGATGAACGAACTGAGTATTGTTTATTCGACAGTCTTAAAAAATAATTGCACATAACCGATGATAGAACAACTAATCTCACTTTTAAAAAGCATTTGAAGATGGTACTTAATATTTGCTTTGAAAATGGCACCTTAATCGTGCTTGAAAGAAACAAGCAATCTTATTTCTAGTTTCGAAATGAGAAATTAAATTAATCCTTTTTTGATAGTTCTTTTAGAAGAAATAATTTTTAAAAATAATGGAAAATTTTAAAAGTAGGATTTGTGATAAAAAGCATCCTTTCATTAAATATTTTGATAATTATTGAAATTGAGTTCCTTTTATTGACAATGTGTCTTAGGGAGTATGTCACATTTTTAATTTCCACATGCCTGTGCCGATAAGGCCTATGCCAAATATGTATTGTGAATCTTTTTCACTATACATTTAAGACCAATTATTTAAAATACAAATTTAATCGTTTAGTAAATGATTTAAAAGGTACTTTTTTGAAAATAGAGAATAAAACATCTAGCACATCAGTACAGAATTATAACTGGTGCCCCCTCCACCAGTGTTTATCTTCCAACATGTTGTAACGTAGATTGGGGTACGAGGATTTTATGCTATCTGTCTAAAACAGCAATATAATTCTTCAGGAACTATGAAAATTTATTGAAGAAAAAGAAGCCAAGAAATACAGGATACAGTACTAAAATTCGCTTAATAAATCCCAAAAGGCCTTCACACCTTCTACAGCTCTCAGACACAACAATCAGTGTCTAAAAATACAAATACATAATGATTATGATTATTCACAAGCACTCGCTCTATCACAGCCACTAATCGGTAGTCGACTCTTCAACGATTGAAACAATACTGATTCATCTTCAGCTAGCGGTTCCTGTTTATAGTCTGCATGGATCTTTCGAGAAAGATCTGCTTATGTCACAAATCGTGATACTAATATATTTCTCCAGAAATTTCAAGAAGTATACATATAGTCACCAAAAATTACGCCAACTTGGCTCTATCACCAATATTTCACCAAGTTTCCATTGAATCACCATTTTTATAAAAGGAATGGCGTTGTTTACGAATATTACAATTTTAGCATAAAATAAATACAACAGAAAGTAATATTAATGTATTACTCATCCAGATATAAATTATTTACACTATTTTAAGCATTAATTAATCAAAACTCGTACCATTACTATACACATCATATGCATTGGTTAAGGATTTCTGAAGTAGATATTTATATAAAGATAAAAAATTCCCGGTTAGTGAAATCAAAGTCTAACGAATATGTATTTTACGAAGTTATATAAAAAGATTGCCAAAGTGTGAACATAGATTACAATCAGTGCTACAATAAGTATATAAAACGGGCGCAATATACATACAATCATGGACAAAAAAATTAGCTCACCAAGAAATAATTGCGGGATCGTAACGAAACTTGGCATGAAGGTACATGTCGGGGAGATATGCAAATAATTAGAAATGCAGCGTGATTGCGCATTACGTATAGCCGGCAGAGGGCATTTAACGTCGTTCTCCGTGGAGTATAAAACATGTAACCAAAGCTTGTTTGAATGTGCTGAATCGTTTACAAAGGAAGGGCTGAAGTAGACATGCCATTACGCCGTTTTCGAAGACAATATGAGCAGCTGTCGCAGTTTGAGAGGGGAAGAATCATCGGCATGATGGAAGCTGGGTGGTCAGCTAGGCGAGCAGCTCGTCAATTAGGCTGATCTGATTGTGTTGTGAGGAGGTGTAGGGACCTGTGGATCCGAGAGATGTCATTTACACGAAGACCAGGCTCACACAGGACGCCCTCGACAGACTAGTCATCGAGAAGACCACCACATCTTAAGAAATGCACGCGTACAGCCAACTACTTCATCGGCCGCCATCCAGGCACAGGTATCACCTTCATTAGGGGTCCCTGTGTCTTCTCGAACCATACGAAGGCGCCTGTCTGACGGACAATTTATTAGGTTTTTGTTTAGTGTCATTTTTTAAGCAAAGGATTGTCAAAAGAAATTTGAAAATGATTATTAAAAATCAATTTTATAATTTCACTAGCTGCATGGCCCGGGGTTGCATGGATTTTTACCGAGGGTATAACTTAATCTCCATGTTAATTTCCTCCTTTCTTTCTGGCGCCAGCACTTTTGTGTGGGTGTGACGCGTACGATGTGAGTGCGTGTCATGGCCTTCTCGTTTAAAATTTTCAAATTACGAAATTTCACTACTATTTTAACTTTTGAAGTAAAATTGTGGATTTTTTTAAATGTTCGACACCGATATTGATTCATTTTAGAAAAAATCATAAAATATGCAAAATATCATTGTTTTGTAAAAAAAAGTTTTTTTTTTTAATTCTTAAAAAAAAGATAGTTTTTGGCATTTTATTTTTTAAATCACTGATTCTAAACGACCAATGAACTTTTTAAAAATCATTTTCATTTAAATGCAATTCAAAAAGAAAATAATACTATGAGATAAAAATATATTTAAGAATATTTCCTTATTTTTTTTTTGTGATATATTTTTCTTATATTCCACTGTTATTCAATAAATCAATCTTTAAGAATAAAAAAAAAATATCGGTTGTGATGCGTTATATGAATGAGCGTCTTGCCCCAAATAGCAATGTTATGAGGGAATCCCCCTTTTTACTACGCAGCGAAAGACTCAAAACTACCTGAACCTTTCCTGTCTTCCAAACAGAAAGCTAACGCAATTGAGAATTTTTTTTTAAGTTTTCATTTTTTTAAGGGCTTAACTTTAACGTTAATTTTTAAGAAATTCCACACATTAATTGAAAAAACAAAGTACTACTTAATAAAAAATGTACAAAAAAGACTGTTCAAATTATTTCTCGCAAAAACGATATTTTACGAAAATCGCAATTTTTTTTTAATCTGTAATTTTCAAGCAATTTTTCCAATCTTTCCACGGAAGTTGGATAACATTATTCTACAAACGTAAAAAAAGTTTCGTACGATAATTTTAATAAATGACGAAGTTATTTAATGTTGAGTTAAAATTTTGAGTATTTTTTAAAAAAGTCGTAGAAAAATGTTTTCGGCATTTTATTTTTTAAATGACTGATTCATAAAGAAAAAAGCATGAAATTATTTAGTAAAAAATATCGTTTTAATAACACGAAAGTATATTTATACGCAACGATTTAAAAAAAATTTCAGAAAAACGCATCAGTTTTAACTCATTTTTAAAAAAATCTTAAAAATAGAAAATATCATTATATTGCAAAAAAAAATTATACCGTATCGTGACGAAAGAAATGATATTTTCGATTCCGTAATTATTTTTTGTCTGATTTAAAAAACAAAAATCAGAGGGCTGTTTAAATAACGCCGAGAGTACCGAAAAAGTTCACCCTCTGTTCATTCACGACGCTAGGCGGGAAAAACAACACGCAGGGTTAAGACAATTAGGCGTTTTAAGGTTTTTATTTAATATTTTTTTAACTAATTACAATATCGGAATGAAAAACAGTTTACGTCCTATTCTCAGACCTACTGAATATACGCACAAAATTTCATGAGAATCGGCCAAGCTGTTTCGGAGGAGTTTGGTTACAAACACTGTAACACGAGAATTTTATATATTAGATATCTCAAGAAAGAAATTATTATCATAAAATAATAAATATGATAGTTTTTATAATACATTTTTCATGAGATACGTTTCCATTTTTCCGTAAAAGTTTCTTCCGTTGTCAGCCATTCTCTTAACTTATGAAATACGGAAAGAAACTATTGAAAGAACCAAACGTTAAAACGTTTCTATATTACTTGTTTTTGCATTTTGGAAAGTCATCCACTTTTATCCACTATCTATGGATCCGCCATGTCCTGGACTAGCAACTGGATTACCTACATTAGCATACTTGCTGTGAACGAAAATTACAGGCCGATTTTTAGATTTCTTGTGTTATTCTAACAAGAATCTGCCCCCGTCCACGAATAAGCCTTCGGTATCAAGCTAAGATTATTAACCATCTTACCATTAGGAGCAAAGATTTATAAATTTTCTGCACTACCGACTCTTGAAAAACCCACATAAAGCTAACTATGAAAAAAGCAAGGATTTCTAGGATCCAACCCCACAATTTGAAGAGATTATCCTTGGGCTTTGTTAATGATCATAGCAAAGCTTAGTCGAATAGGAAAGTGCAGTCGTTTGAATTGAAAGGGAACGTGGAATGATGGGAATTTTAGGGATGAAAACATTTTTACCAGCAGCTTGCTAGTTAGAATAGTGGCTTCAATAACACACACACATTGGGCATTAGATTCTTAATTGAAAGCCTGGAACCATTACACAATGAAGACGGGTCAAGGTTTCTAAGGAGGATAATTGGGATACCAATTTTGAGTTCCAAAACATGTGACAGTGTACCAGGCAGTTCTAAAGAATTTAAAAACTCAGTTGGATAATTGACTGCCACTTTTGGATCACAAATAGTATTAATAGATTTATATATTTGAGCATTTCACGGAATTTGTGATAAAAGCCGCTTGTTTATAATGTTTACAGTTTGATTTTGAGGCTTAATGATAGCTTTTTGGCATAGCCAAACATGATCTTGAAAAAAGTCAAGTAAATTTGGAAACACAGCTTGTAAAAGTTCTTCCTCTGTATTAACGGTTCTCCCAATATTTTTCAAAGATACAGCCTCATCAGGATCAAGAGACGTAAAGGATCCATTTCCTAATTGAAAAAGATTATCGGCAAATGGCGAGAAGAGGAACCCCCGCTCAAATAACTTCGCACATGTTTGTTCTCTTTTTATGCCAGCCCAAATATATGAAGATTTAATACACGCAGATATTTTATCTGCTCTAGTTCCACGTGGAATAATTGGCAAAGTTTGACGAAAATCACCAGCTAACACCAAGGTGATACCCCCCATCCTTTTGTTGTTAGATATTAGGTCTTTCAGAGTGACACCAAGGGCTTCAAATGCAGCTTTGTGAGACATAGTGCAATCATCCCAAATTATGAGTTTACAACATTTCAAAACTTTAGATGCTCTCGAGCACCTTAAAATGTTATATGTAGGTGTCTCTATGACAGATGACAGACATGGTTAAGGGCAACTTAAAAGTTGAATGAGCTGTCCTTCCTCCTGTCAACAAAATAGCAGCATTACCAGAAAAAGCAACAGTCATGGCAATCTCACCACTCTCTCGGACCTAGGCTAAAATGAGACTGAGGAGAAAAGTCTTCCCCGTACCACCTGGCGCATCTAAGAAAAAAATACCACCAGTCTCTTGAAAAACTGATTCAGTTATCTTCTGAAATATTTCTCTTTGATCTGGAAGCATTTGTCTTTATTTTTCTCCAAGAATTTTCTGAATTCACTTACATTGTAGGTTCTTTCTTTAAGCACATCATCAATAGTATTGGAATCTCGATTAAGTCGAGGAAGTCCGATGGATTTCAAATCTGATCCTTCTAAAGATCTAAACTTGTCTTCAATGATGATAAGAGCTTCATTAAATATTTCGATATTGAATTCCAAATCCATATTCCGCTGTTGAATTCTTACTTGGTATACAGCATCTTCAGAAAGACTTTCCTGGTGGTTGATCCATAGCTGATTGGGATTAGATGAAGCACATACTTGCAGCATGACAGTAAATAGATCACGAAGCATTTGTGGTGAATGCATAAAAGCAGCTTCTTCTAAAGTCGCATTCCACCATTCTCTAGAAGACCTCTAACTTAGCAAGCTTCTTTGTAATTTCTACAAATCTTTCCTTCGATATTGAAAAGACGTAGGGTACGGTACTTCATGAAGTAGTAATCGCAAATGAAAGCATTCACTGTTGTTGGGATGAACTGCATAAACTCGACCAACTGCATCAATTGACCTGATTCCAGGATGGTTAGATAAAGATTGATCAACTTTTCGTCGACTCCACTTCTTGTTTTTACTATCCCAAGTGTAATATCTCGGAACTTGATGATAAAAAAAGAGTGCTGGCAAACTCATCTTCATTGCACAGTCGGAAGAAAGCAGTAAGAGTTGTTTCAGGTGCAAATCAAGCTCGTTCAGCAGCATTACCTTCTGTGAAGTAGACTCTCTGTCCATTTTCCAGGTGGACACTTAAATGAATGACTGTAGGATAGCGTTCATGAATAAGAAAGTTCAGTATCCTCCAAACAGCTTCATGACTACTAATGCACCTTCCCATTTCATACTGGTAAATTTCATTGTGGGCATTGCCATCAGAACGGGTCACATCAAACACGGCCATATCAGATCCTTTGTTGATATACTTGTTAACATATTTAATCAACTTAATGGAATTGCAATATTCAACATTGATATGGGCACAAAATATTCTTGAGAGTAGAGATCAGTATGGGACTATCCACCTGTTATCGACTACAACTTCTGAATGTCGAATATTCATAACTGTTGAAAATCCTCCATCTTCTAGTCTCCTGTGACGATAAAGTAGATATCCATCCCTGCCAGTTTGGGTTTCTTTTAAAAAATCCCGAGGATATACTTTTTAGTTCATCTTTCATCCTTCATGCAAGGAGAAAAAGGATTGATGACTCCGCAAGGACCATGTACCATTTGTGTTGTAATGCAGTTCAGTTGCTTCTTGTTCCCCCTTTCCAAATTCCTGAAATTTTGGATACAATTTTATAAAGATTTTAGTAGGCTAAATGCTTTTAATAATTAATTCGCACTCAACTGGTTGCAATGATTTGCTAGTAACAGTTATTCTCTGTGTCGCGTCTCATCGTCCGTGGATGTTGGAGAGTTCGAGCAAAGATCAGCTATTTTTATATTAACACAATTTTATTAACTATGTCACTTATGTAATAGTCTTAAACAACTTAACTGAGAATGCACTTAAATACCTAAACTGCAGGAGCAATCAACCTTAATCAATTAAACATAATAGAAATAAGAGCACTTATCTAATCTTCTGAGCGCTCTTGCTTCAATACTAGACTAATATTCCACTTGCATTAACTATACGCCATCCGGTCACTAATTCTATGTTTTCTTCTATCTCAACTTCCTATCATAGTTTTGCCTACTCTACGACAAACACTTAAATAGAAGTTGTAATTCGCATAAAACCAAGACTTCTTGACAGAATGCGGTTTTCAACTGAAATCAGTTAAAAAAATTATTGTACCCAAGATGATTATTAGTAGAATCACAAATAGACCTGTTACAGCCCCCCCCCCGTAAAGAAGACGTGGTTTATAAGTGGATCTCAATGACCCGATAAAAATTACGTCGCTAAATTTCAATACTCTGTTCAGGAAATTGCCAAAAATTCTAAATTTACCCTGATTTCTGATCAGTTACGCCCTCGCGAAATCGCGCAAAGAGAATTCAACTAACAAACTTCCTATCCCAAATTTAATTAATCACTCAAAAGAGAGAGCATTCTCTTACAATTATAATTGAAATATAACTCCATTCGGAAAATTGAATAACACTCCATTCGGGCTAGGACTGTGGGAAATCCCCACCTCTGGGGGGGGGGGAACTAGCTGTGTACCACACAATGACACAAAATAGGTTACAGACGCATGAGTCACAACTTACTCATGTATGATGTGGACATCCAACATTTACTTCTACTCATTTATGACACGTCTTTTTCAAAACATCAGGGTCTGTCACCCTAAAATGGAAATAGGATCACTAACGAATCACAACACTATCATGCATCTATACATTTAATACTAGTCAAGCATCAATACATACATTTGTAATATTAATTAGCCTTAAATATACACATACAATTCTAACACTAATCAGTATCATAAATACATATATTTCTAATAAAAATAACTTCTAAATACATGTATTTCTAGTACTAATCAACCATAAATTTTCATTTTTCAAAAATAACTCTCCCTTCCTTTCGCACTGTGCTGTTAGTTTTATGGTTATTTGTCCCTACTTACACAGCGTCCAAACCAGATACTATATACATACATACTTACAGTGAATACATACAATTTTTCAAATGTAATATACAATATACAAACAATTAAAAAAATTCTCGTCTACTAGACAAGTTTCATTCATAGCAGAACAATTGTTGATGGCAAATGTTTTCCAAAATTTGGAAGAAATTTAACACAAAAGTTCATTTTTCAGTTGTAGAAAAATGCACCTATCTTGATGACCAACTTTTGCTCAAAAAATAATTATCAAACCGGACTTGGCTTTCCGTAAAAATGACCTGACTACTTGTCAGGAGAAATAAAAAAAAACAATACAGCCTGGCATATTCCATAAAGATTCCTGTTGAATTGTCGCTCACTGCTTCTACGCTGGGAGTTTTTTGGCTGCTTCTTCTGGCAAACTGGCTGAAGACGACGTTGTTGAAGAAAACCCCGATCTCCTGAAGTCCACTCAGCTGCGTAAGTTGTAGGGCCTTGCTCGGATCTCTCTGCTTGTTGTTGCTGACTCCTCTCCTTGCCTCCTACTGGATCCTGCTCTGCTCTTGATAGGGACTTTTCATTTACTCAGTTAATCAATCATTGTTCCCGGTTTCGATTATTCTCCTTTGGATGTCATACCTTCCCTGCTTCGACCTCCCCTTGATATTTGGTTTGGATTGCAGTGAAGGTGGCGCCGTCCTCTTCTTCCAGTTGGCATTTTCAGGCGCTCTTCTGTTTGCGCTCTTTCCGTACTGCAGTGAAGACTGTGGTGATCTTTTCTTCCAGTTGGTCCTTTCAGGCGCTCTTTTCAAATTCATTGTACTCAGGGTCTATAGAAGGGGTAGAAGATGTCAAAGAAACCTTCCTTTTTTTCTACCCTCTGATTTCTCCCCGTTAGTGGTTTGCTCTCAGGCTTGGCCACTCTAACTTCAAATTTGCCCTGTGTTCTTCTGGACCACACGTTACTGGGTCTGTCAGCAGTGGGCGGTGTGGGCAACTGCCCACGGCCTCGCGGTACATAGGGCCTCGCACCTCAAAGCCGAAATAAATTAAACGAAATGTAAGGAAATTCAAAAGTACACGCCATAGGGTTTTTTTTATGATTAATAAATCAGAAAATTCTTAACTCTGTTTTTCACCATAAGTTATCGAAAAATTGATATATCGACTTTTTTTTTTAAAAAAAAAAGAAGATATTCTATTAATCGGTACATGAAAGCATATGAATAAATAATTCGTAAAAATATTATTTTCCATTTTTTTCATTGAAAATTTCTCAACTTTGTCTTTTCCGCTCATTCGTTCATATTTAGTCTGGCAACATTAGATGGAGTTAAGCTGCTATTGCGGAGAGTCCCCGGTCATAGAAGGGGCATAGCTCCGACCTCCCATCACTCGAAAGGCAATTAAAGTATCGCATGCAGAAGCAGTCTCATTTCATGTTTCTATATCATATTATAAATTTTAAAAGTATTTGATGTGAGAATAAATAATAGTGGTACTGGGCATTTTTTATAATTTATCAATCATATCAGACTTTGGCACTAAGAGAGATAGAGATAAAGGGATAAAATGGGAATCTGAGGCAGCAAAAAGAAAAGAAAAGAGGGAAGAGTTGTATCCAACCGGGTTTAAAGTTCAGGTATGATGAAGTTTCTCGGTCAGACTGAATCTGGCAGTACAGAATCAAATTAATCGGTTCCTTCGACTTCTCAAGTACATTTATCCGTATCCGAGTCTCCGTTGAATTTGTAAGTTACTCCAGATGCACCGACTATTGATACCGAACGACGAAAATAGAAATAGGATCAAAAGCTTGTCAATCATAATCTGACGCTGAGATTTCTGTGTTCACGTTGAGTAACATAAGTCAAATCAAGAAGAAGATATTGGGATTGGTTCTTCGCCTGTGAACTATAGATACCAGTAACGTAAGTGAAACAAGCATTTTCCAGTTTTGACCCGGGCTTGTGTTTGTTGCCCATGACAGATGCTCACCGGTCATGATATAGTTGAAAGCGGTCCCAAAAACAGCAGTTAAATAACAGTGATGAATATTATCCTAATGATGATGATCATAGACACTTTTCCAATTTTCATTTCTCAAGAAAACTAAACAATGGTGAAACTCTACGTCATCGCTGGTTGGTTTATTCAATTACAATTATACGCATTATTACAATTTGATGATGTTGGATGTATAGAAAACTAAGCGGAACAATCCGACACACTCCGTGATTCAGTTTCAAATGAAATGTTCAGTATCGTATCATTACGTGTATGGTATGAGTTATTAACTCGTGTCAATACCAAAAGCAAATTAAGGCAATCTGTACAAGCCCATTTATGCATTACTCTTAAGCAATTGCGTACATTTTGTAGCTGTATTAAAGAGTATCCATAAACTGGATTCGGAAAACGCTTGTTTGAAAAGTTTGTTGAAAAAAGCAGTTATAATTTACCAAAAGATTTTTAAAATAAAAGGGTAGCCAAAAGGAGAAGAATATTTGATTATGAAGGCGGTGAAATCTATAGAGTCTGTCAAAAGCCGGTCGTCACTTGACTATGGTTCAAAATTACGAGGTCCGTCGCCGAAAGCCCTCGTGTAGCTGAACAGTGCGACGTTAATATTCACTCACTCACTGTCAAAAGCCGGTTTGAAACATGATTGATTCTGTGATAAGCAATTTAGATTCGAGATTTATGTCTTTAACTGAACATTTTGAAAATTTTGGTTTTCTCTATGACTTAAACGAGTAAAAAAATATTCCAAAAGAGCAAATACTGAAAAACTGTCAAGATTTACACACAGTCCTGCAAGTAGGTAAGAGCAGCGACTTCCAACCTTAAGAATTACAAAATATGATCCCGAATTTACCCATTACAGACGGGAAACATCTGTTCCAATATGTCATTGAGAACGATTTGAAAGAAATTTCCTCAAATATTTACATTACCTTTCGCATTTTGTTAACAATACCTGTAAATACCACTTCTGCTAAGAGGAGCTTTTCAAAATCAAAACTGATAAAAAAATTACGTAAGAAATACAATGAGTCAGGAAAGACTTTCAGCTTCGGCAGTTTTATAAATTGAAGCAGATATAGCATTAAGATAAATTACGAACCAATCGTTAAGGATTTTAGCAAAACTAAAAGTAGAATAAATTTCTGTTTCCTAATTTTTTTTTCATTATTGTTTAATGTGCCTAAGAAATATGAGTAAAAAGTTTGGTTTTTTTATTTATGAATAAAAATTGGTTTTTTTATTTTATAAAACCTCTTTTTACACCACCAGACGGCCTCACGAAATGTATCTTGCCCACATTAAGTTCAAGTCTCGCGCCGCCACTGTCTGTCAGTCTCAACATTACCCTCCCCCCTGTCTCTCGGGTGATAAATTCACACCTGGTCTACATTGACCGTTAGAGGCTTAACCTCTTTCCATACGACCACTTTATTTTTCTCTTTTTGACATCACCTCATATGGACCTTCAAACTTTGGCTGGAATTTCCTCAGTACCTTCTTACTCACAGAACTCATAGGATGTGTTTGCAACAACTCCTTATCATTCACCTTAACCTTGGCTGCCATTCTCCGTCTATTATAGTATTTTGCCCACTTGCCCTGCTGGATCTTTGTCCTTTTTGTCTCGCCTCAAACAATTTTTCTATATTTCCGCACACTAATTCTGATCCGTCCGACACCATTACCAACTTTTGAAATGGGGTTATCAACTTCCTACCCAAAAGTACATAGTTCCGCCGGCGTTTTTCCTGTCGTGTCATGCACTGACTGCCGTACGTATGGCGTAGGCGAATATTTTGAGAAATTGATCCCAAGTTTCGTGGTTTTCCTCGACATAACTGGAAATCATTTGGAGAACGGTCTATATGAAACCGTTTTTATGGGGAGTATGTTCAATCTGCGACATATTCCTTCAAAAATCTCGGATATAGGTTGGAGACCATTATCACGAATCATTTCTATCGGAGCTCCATTACGCGAAATATAATTTTCAAAAAGGCCATTAGTTATGGCCTTTTAGTCGAGGCTTTCCTTAAAGGAACAATTTCCACCCATTTGGCGAAAAAGCGTCAGTTATCACTAAAATAAATCTATATCTCTCCGGTTATATGCTGGATATGGTCCTAACAATTCTAAAGAAATTATTTCATTCGGATAATTCGCTACTATTGGAATTAAACGACCAGTGGTAACGCGTTTTTATAACTCAACTTTTGGCGTACATCACAAGTTTAAACATATTCATAAATAATTTTCCGCATATAATTAAAATAGCGCGAGTCCCTGATCTTCAAGTAAATTTTTCTCTTACCTAGGTGTCAGGACACAAAATTGTCATGGAACTCGCGCAGAACATCTAACCTTAGAGATTTTGGTATATAACTCTTTTTCTTTAAGTGTCGGCAAATATTTAGTATAAAATAGCATTCCATCTATAAGTTTAAAATTTTGGGACCAATTCTCACAAACCGCTGCATCAACTGAACCCAAATATCGATAAATATGACCTAACTCAGGATCCGTCCTCTGCTTCTCAATAAGCTGTTCTCTAGACAACAACACTAATGATCGAATAACTGCACACGATATCCTTTATTCTGCGATACTTTCCACCGGATTTCTTGGAAAAAAATCTGCCACAACACTTTGAGTCCCTAATCTGTGTTCCTATACCCCATTATACTCTGCCAACTCAAGTGCCCAACGCACCATCCTACTGGACAATTATTTCCCATTCGTCAGTTTTGTCAATACAATTACTTTGACCGGTAATTGCCGCAAATATGTCCTAAACTTATTCAACACCCAAATGACCGACAAACACTCTCTTTCTATAATTGAATAATTCCTCTCCGATTTTCTCAATATCCTGGACACGTATGCAATAGGTCTATTTTGCTGCGTCAACACCGCACTAACACCTACTGCTCTCGCATCCATATACATTTCAAACTGACACTCAAAATCCGGCACTTTCAACACTGGGTGCTTCCATTAATGCCCTCTTTATCTCCTCGAAGGCTGCTTGAGCTTCCTTTGACCAAACAAATTTAACTCGCTGTCTTTTTAATTCATACAAAGGCTCACGCATTTCCACATAACCCCTAATAAACTTTTGATACCAACCTGTCACGCCAAGAAACGTTGCTACTTCTTGTGCATTCTTCGGAGGTTTCATCTCCTCTATCACCTTCACCATTGGTTCATCAGTCCTGACACCCTCATGACAAATCACAAGCCCCAAATACTTCAGCTCTTCACACGCGAAACGACACTTTTAATGGTTAAGCTCCAAACCAGCCACCTGCAGCTACCGATAAACTTCCCTTAAATGCTCAACATGCTACTCAAACGATTGTGACGCAATGATTACGTCTTCCATATAGACGGAAACAAACATCCCAATTACTAGCTTGAGGATAATCTTAATCGTCTTCTGAAAATTCGGATTCTCTCCGGAGAGACCAAATGGCACCCTTGTAAATGCATATGCACCATTCTTTGTAACGATGGCTATTTTAGGGATATCCTTGGGATTCATTGCTAATTGAAAATATCCCGATCTAAGATCTAACGTTGACATGACCTTCGTATTCGGTATATTCGTAATTAAATCCTCTATGAGGGTCAGTGAATAACGAGGATACTTAGTTATCGCTTTTAGCTTACAGTAGTATATTGCAAAACGATAAGCTTCTGGTGACTCCGGAGGTAGACCATTATTTTTGCAGCACAACCCTACAGGTGATGCATATGAGTACTAAATAGGGATAATCGTTCCCTCTTTCAGCATCTTGTTGACATGACAGTCAATCATTTCTTGCTTCACCCTATCATATCTATACGGCCTTGACGCCAATGGTGGATTATCACTCGTTTTAATCTCATGATACCAAACATGGGTAATCCCCGGCTTATCCAAAAATAGCCCTCCAAAACTCCTAAACAATGTATGCAATTTCTGCTTCTGATTTTCATCCAAATTTATGTGTGATAGATCAACCAAGGTGGCAGCAATGTTGTAATTGTGAACAGAATTGGAAATGGCGTTGCAACGGGGAATTGATTTTGTGTGCTCTCGTTTGCTAAAAGTCTGTCGGTAATCACGGTTCAGCTTGAATTTCGGAGAAAGTACCATAGAAATGTACCGACATCTAAGAGTATAAGAAGATGATATAAACAGTTACAGGAAACTGGATGCCTGTGTAAAGGCAAAAATCCAGGGTGACCAGGTTTATACAATGATATTATACGGGTAACTAAAGGAAGTCACATTGAACATTTGTAAAAACAAACTTTACATTACGTCAAGAAACGTTACGTACGAAAAACATTTCATATTTCATCTTTACAATGACATCTTGATTATCATTTTCTGTTTATTCCTCTGGGAATCATTAAATTTTGTAATCAGGTCATTCATTTCTGATAACCCTATATTTTAGTAGTGTTTAATTTCGTATCATATTTATATTTTAGAGTGAAAATTTTCGTTTTTAATACAATTACTTAGAAGTGAAGATTATAGTTTTGTTATTAAAAATTTTTAATTTTTTTTTTTTTTTTTTAAAATTTTTTTTTTTGTAAAACATAGATTAATTTAAATTTGTCTTGCTTAAAAAGAAAATATTGAACAAGATATTGTCCTTTTAATTTTGTAAGATAGAACAGAGTTTTAAAGCAAAATTTAAATTTTACTTTCAAACAAACATATAATTTAATTGCATATTTTAAGAAAACTTTATCGATAATTTACAGTTCCCCCAAAAGAAAAGAAATAGCGTTTATATATAAAAAATTGCAAAAAAATGTGTCTGTGAAAAAAAAAAATTTTATATAATAGTATTGAATGTGTTTGTGTAATAGTATGTTATATAATTGTATATAGGTTTTGTATAATAGTTATGTATGCATTATTTGAATTATAAGAAGAAAGAGAGGGAAAACAAGTAACTGAGATCCCAAATGGTCTCTTTAAACTGTATATATCTATATATGGTTAATAATTCTCTACTATAGAAACAAAAATCAATAAAACACTAAATATAAATGAAACTTAAGAAAAATAAATATTGGAATTTTAAAAATCATTGTTGCTGCTGTATTATAAGCATTGCTGACTTAGAACAGCTCTTATATATAAAATAATTTACATAAAGGTGGGGATTAACAGGTTTTGAGACTTGCCAAACTTTCCCCTTTCTGTTTACAATACTGAGCGAAATCCTATTGAAAATAATGTTGTTAGAATTTCTAAATCCATTGTAAGGAAAAGACAACTTACCTAAAACTGCCTTCAAACATGCATAGTCCACGCTGTATCTGTGAACAATAAACAAGTTATTGCCAGATTCTGTACTCAAATACAAATTAAAAGCTTAGTATTGGCTGCATTGTAGCACTTAGCAAAAAGTATAAAATTATTAGTATTTAAATACTTAGTACTAAATAATAATTACAAGAAAGTATATTTTATAAGTTTAAATCTGAATTGCTAAATACAATATTATTTTCAATATTCGAATAG
Organism: Trichonephila clavata; assembly: GCA_019973975.1. Lineage (NCBI taxonomy): Eukaryota > Metazoa > Arthropoda > Arachnida > Araneae > Nephilidae > Trichonephila > Trichonephila clavata. The sequence goes on along the minus strand of BMAO01028979.1, from coordinate 8,437 downwards.
AAAATGTGTGATTCATTAAAGATTATTCAGCCAAATAGTTGCTTTATTCCTAAAAGTTTGACTCTGAAAGAACTTTATTTCAATGGTAAAAATTTCAACGTAATTTTCATAATCATAATATATATATATATATATATATATATATATATATATATCCAGGAAGTAGCATATGTATACCAACATGCCCCCTTCATCAAAAGGGATCTAGAAGCCAGCTTTGCTGAAAAATCGATCAAAAGGAAAGATAACTAGTTCAATGAAGACGAAGTCCCAATACTTTCGAAACGTCAGTAGTTTTTTCCGTTGAAAGACTAACCCTGCAGCGAAAGAACCCTAACACAGGTTTCTGTCAGAACCACCTGTGCCAGTGTGCAAGAAAATAATTCGATGAGGGGTCGATGTAAAAAAATCTTGAGAAGCAACAAAGTATAAAATATAGAATATCAAGGGTAAAGATTTGCTTTCTAGTATTAGTAGATTTTTTACTTAAATACAGGGGTAAAAATTTGTTTTTAAGTGCAGTTACTGTGGTTTGTTTTTAAGTTATTATGCAAGAATTTTCTAATAAATCCAACTATCACCATTATATTTCCAAGCAGGATTATTTCTTTCTTATAATACCTTTATGTTATACTTCTATTGTCCTCAAAATTGAATGTTCTTTTTTATCAGCACTTTACGTACATTTTAAATTATGATAAATTCCGAAATAAGTTCTTTTATTGGAAGATGTTAATTTTTTTCGTGCTGTAAACAATTGCCAGAAAACTTGATGTTTGCTTAAAGCTTGGTACTATTGCTTGGAACTTAATGTCCATTTCATATGAAACATTTATTTTTAAAACATTTGGCAATATTTTAAATTTGACAGTTTGAGGGGACAGTTTTGCTCTCTTAAATAATTTTAAGAAAAATAATTGGTTTGTTTCTATATTTGTAACTATCTGAGATATATTAGTATTTTTACTTAAAAAGTACCCCCCCCCCTTCTCTTTTTTGGAGGGAGTGTTATTTTGTATTATTACTTATGCTCTCGAATACTCCTCAACTGAAGGTGATGGTTAATTCCTTTTCAGAAGGAAGCCATTGGTAGTTAAATACTTAATGTATAAACGTTGATACACATAATATACTGTTCCTATGTTCATGGAATTTGACTATTGTCCTTTTTATTTTAAAGGATTTTTTTTTTTTGCTTGTCAGTGATTTTTTTAGAACTTTTCTAACAATTTTCAACGTTATATAAGAACTTTATTATATATTTTAAGAATTAAGAGTAAAGATTTTAAGAACTCAAATAAATTAATCAATAGTTTATCAAATACTACAAAAGAAAAAGAATACCTTATATATATATATATATATATATATATATATTTATATATATATATATACTAGCTGTACCCTGCCACGCGTTGCTGTGGCTCAGTCTGGTTAAATGGAAAAAAGAGAGCTGGTCCATCCAGTCAATTGTGAATCTTATATTAGGCATAATTTTCTTAATGGATTGTCTGGTTTAATTACAGAAATGGAGGCCGGAGAACTTAAAATTAATTTGAGTTTTAAAACATGAGGAAAAACTGGTTGATTTCAAATTATTTAAAGATTCAATCAGACAATGAAACACATTGCAAATCACAAAATATATAAGAAATGATCATTAATATATATCAGATGAAATCCCCAAAATATATAAGAAATAATCATAAAAAAAAATCAGATAAAAATCCCAAAAATATGTAAGAAACAATCATAAGCAAAAATTCATTAAATGCAAATCACAAAAATAAATAAGAAGTAATTTAAATAATAAATTAAATGCAAAAATACATAAATAGGTTCATGCAGTTTATAAAATAGAAATAAACATAGAGAATTTAAAAATAACCCAAAACTGATAAAAAAAATTACATTAATTTAAATAAAAAAAGTCTTAAACAGTTAAAAATATACAAAATTAATCCCAATTACGTATCAAAGAACAAAAAAATTGATAAATATGACAACCAATAAACTTAACTATAGTAAAAATATGTAATAATCCGGAAAAAAAACTATGTGTAAAGCTTAAATTTCAGCATTCAGAGCGAATCGTGACATCGTATGACGTCATAACACCAAAAAAATCACTTAAAAATTAAATTTTAAAAAATTTAGAGTGCATTTCAAAATAAAAAGTACATAAGAACCTGACCGGAGTCAAATGCAACGTTGTGTCAAAATTTCAGATAAACTAGCTTTCATGGCCCGGCGTTGCACGGGCTTATACCGAGGGTATAACTTAATCCCCATGTTAATTTCCTCCATTTTTTTCTGACGCCAACACTTTTGTGTGGTTTTGACGCGTACGATGTGAGTGCATGACCCGTGAGTGCGTGTCATGGCTTTGTCGCTTAACATTTTCCCTTCTCTTCACAAATTCAACACTACCAATATTATTTTTCGAAATTACTTTGATTTCTTTCCTCTCCGCTTAGCCCGGCGTTGCACGGACTTTTACCGAGTGAATAACTTCATCCCCATGGAAATTTCGTGTTTCCCTCAGGCCGATAGCTTTTATGTGCGCGATGTGAGTGATTTCTTTAACTATGTCATTAAAACTCCCTTTTTCGAAATTTGTTCTTGCGTTGGTGTGGTGTTCTAATTATTAGAGATTTGTGAAAGCGCAGGTGTCGTCCTCGTCACTTGACCATGGTTGAAAATTTCGAGGTCCATCGCCAATAACCCTGGAATAGGCAAACAGTGCGAATTAAAAAATCACTCACTCAGTTTTCAGTTCTTTCGTTGCAATTTTTTGTCCCCGGAAACGAAAATATAGCCTTTTTAAAGATAGTTGTATGTTGAAAAAAGACAGAAAAGTAGAAATTTTTCAAATTTCACTACTATTTTAAATATTGAAGTAAAATTGTGAGGATTTTTTGAAATATTCGACACACGGGAAAAATGTTTCATGCAATTATCTTTATAAAAGAAGAAATTATTAAATGATTGTTTTAAGTATTTTGAGTGTTTTATTAAAATTTGTTTCGAATGCATAACATACTGCCATGGAAATTCACCTTCCTTTATCAAAGTTTCTGGTATGTGTGTGATTCCTTTATATAAACGTCACTACAATTCCCTTTTTCGAAAAAAAAAATATCTTCCAGATTTTACTAATGTCAAACATGTTTCAGTTCTCTTTCTACTGCATTGTGTTACAGTGGCTTATTTGAGTGTAGATCTATTTTCCCCCTGACTCTCCTCTCAGATATAAGATTTATCTTCACGTTTCTATTCATGACATGTCGAAAACAATATTGCTTTAGTAAAAAAATAATAAATTTAAACAATAAAAGAAAACTATTTTGATGCTTGAGTAAAAAAAAAGTCATCATTTTTTAATAATAGATAATTTTTAGGAATCTAAAATAATAAAATAATTTTCAGGTTTTCATTAATCAATCAATCGCTACTTACAGTTAGCTTAAAAATGTCTCTCTCTAGAACGTACTGATTGGAAGGAAATCCAAACTCTCTTTAAATAACCGGATATTTATTTACAAAACCTATCTTCGCCCCATCTTAACGTATACATGCCCCATTTGGGGATCTGCCAGTAACACACAATTAAATGATATTCAAAGACTTCATAATAAACAGGTACATCCCAAGATCTGTTCTCCACGAAGAACTTTGTGTTGAACCCATCCACACTGTGGGAAATAGAGTTTCCCTATATAAATAGCAGGTTCTTTGATAATAAAGTTAAGAGAAAAACAAATAATTGCTGCGAAGCTTACCGGAACAGTAATTTTAATTACGAGCACTCGACGTTGAACATACAAGGGTAATCCCCACGTGAGTAGTGAGGAAAAGGTTAAAGGTTACAGCTAATGCTCCCTCGGTGGGGAGTTGAGCGGTTTCTCCCCTCACGCAAGGGAGGGGAACACACATGGTCTGGTGGTGATGAGACCCTGCGGTCGGAACACAACACACACCCTAATAGCGAATGTTTCCTCGACTTTCCATTCTGCAACTTTCCATTCTGCAATCATGACAACCCAACGATTAGCTCTCAATCTAACTTCATGAACCAGCCTCACCTCATGTACCGTTTGCCTCATAGCGCAACGAAGATACTACCTGATTTCTAAGAATTCCCCCCCCCCCATGCTGTTAAACGTAACGAAAACCCCCTTTTCGGATTGAAGAACGAAACGCAAAAGCTGTTTTCCGTTTACGGAAACTATGTTCCACCTCCCCCCACCACCTCCTGACCGCCGAAGCTAGTTTTAGCTTAGGCGAACCTATCATTCTCACTTTATTTACTTAGGTATACTGTGTAACTGAAGTAGAAGGTCTAGCTACCGCTAGGCTGGCATTGAGGACAAATATTTATTCCAGGCTCTAGAACGTATTTTTATCCAAAATAATATGCGATATACCTTTTATTAACAAATAATTAATTTAATAAGGAAATAATAGAAATATTCATTTGATTTTAAAAAAATATATTAATTTAAATTTGATTAAAAATGCTCATTTAGCAATTAATTGTGACATATAGTTTTCGGCATTTTACTTTTTTAATCACTGTTTCTAAATATCAATGAACTTTTTAAAAATCATTTTCTTTTAAATTCATCGATATTTATAAAATACAAAACTATAACTTATTAATATTTTTACATTAAAATTGATTAAAAATATTCATTTAGCAATTAATTGTGACATTCCGTTAGCTTAAATAATGGCAGCACTGAAAATTAAGTGGGAAAAATAAACAGAAATGAAAGCTTCTTGTTAGGAATTGTTGAAAAAGATAGAAATTACTTTGAATGATTAAAAATCAGAAAAAAACCTTTTTTAAGGCAAAAAAAAAAAAAAAAAAAAAAAATAAAAAGTAAATTAAAATAAAAGAGGATCATGTTAAAATAAGTATTTATCAGTAAATTAATTTACGTGGGAAAAAATAAGCAGAAACGAACAAAATGAAATTCGCTAGATTCGAACCTAGACATAAGAAAGAATTAAGATACTTCGCGAAAGCGGCGCGATAGCCAATCACGCCACGCAGGTTAGTAACAGAACAGAAAATAGGCAATAATAATGAATGGTTGGTTCAAATTTAATTTAATTTTTAATTGAGGGGATCCGTAATTTTGAAGCAATTTTTTCAATCTTCGTATATGTTACGGATAATATTACTGTACACACGGAAAAAAGGTTTTGTGAGATTACCTTCATAAATGACGAAGTTATTCAATGTGAAGTAAAAATTAAGACTACTTTTTAAAAATTCTATAAAAAAAAAGTTTTGGGAATTTATTTTTTTTAAATGAATGGATCTAAAAGAGAAAGGCTTGAAGTTAATTAGTGTAGAATATCGATTTAATAACACGAAAAGTAATTCATTCCCAACGATTTAGAAATAATTTTTCATAAAAACGCATCAGTTTTAACACTATTTTAAAAAATTCGAAAAAATAGAAAATATTGTTATTTTACAAAAAAAATTACACCGTGTCGTGGCGAAATAAATGATCTTTCCGATTCTGTAATTATTTTTTGTCTAATTTCGACACCGAAAATCGGATGACAATTTTAATATGGTGGAAAACGTAAGATTACCGCTCGGCCGAAACGGAAGGGAAGTTCCGCCAAGTAAGCAACCGGCAGGAGTAAAATAATTCGGCGTTTTAAGGTTTTTAATTAATATCTTTTTAACTAATTACAATATCGGAATATAAATAGGCAATACGGCTTCCCCGGAAAATTCCCGATCTTTTGGTACCTTCCGCGACTTTCTGCGGGGTGCTGTTCGTGAGAAGATAGACGCACATAGATAGATAGATAGATAGATAGATACGTTTTGTTTACCTTCGAATTTTAATAGTGTAAGATCCATGCAGAACTTTTTGAGTTATGGAAGCGTACACAAACCAACATAACATTTATATATATATATATATATATATAATATATATATATATATATATATATATATATATATATATATATATAGCAAAATTGAGTTTTTAATATATATTTCTCAAAACCTATGGTTATTTCATTCTGTGAAAAAAACTATTTCCTATTTTTTTGATAATTTGAATAATTATTATACTATAATATTACTATCAAATTATCTACCATAATTTTGATTCATATTTTGATTAGTTGATGAGCAAGTTTCGAATTCAAAATTCACCGTTCTGAATGAAATTTCATAATTAGATTTTTTAATACATGATTATTTTTCTATAAAAAGTTCTTTTCCTTCATAATCCTGAATCAACATTCAAAAAGAAGTTTTACTTCAGCATAAATCTATTAAATCTGAGACTACCGTCAGCTATTACAATCCAGCTATAGAAAGATTAAATGTACCCAAAACTAAAAGAGTGTTGAGCTCTAATAAAAAAACTAATACAACATTCATATATTACTAATTAAAATAACTATCTCAGTAGTAATTGAAATCTGAATTTGTTCTTCCACTCAATCTCATAAAGTTCCATTTATGTTATATGGAATAAAAGCGGCTGTGAACTTCAAATTGGCTTGAAAGGTATCCGAAAACGTTGAAATGACCAAATTAGGTGAAAAAAAAACATTTTTTTTCATAAAGAATGTCACATTTCTTAAAATATATGCTCTATCAGCTCTAAAATGTTTTAACTTCAACAGAACATTAAAATTTTAGTAGATTTTCCAGATAAATACATCTAATTTGTTTTAATAATGCTTTTACTGCTATGTTTATCACTTTTTTCTCTAACTGCTTTGCGGTTTTTCTAAAATTTTGCTGAAAATTCACTTAGTGTAAGTTTTGTAAAATTTAGATATTTTTCTTTTGAAAATATTGTTAGTTAGCTATTAGTATTTATCGGGTGTTAATTCCTAAGAGAAACATTTTATAATGTTTTAGTATATTATATCTAATATCTAATTTAATTAATGTTTTGCCACCAAACTTTACATCAGATTACGAATTAATTTTTCAAGTTATTTGAAGTTTTATAAGTTTAAGTTTTGTTTTCCTTTTAAAGTATTTTCCCCTCTTAAATTGAATTAACTAAAAATATTTTTATGCACAATCACACAACTCTTTCACTGTGAAATGGTTATTAATTTCAATTTTCATTACTAAAATCATTTCTGCTTGATTATATTTTGAGTTCTCATACTTACTTAAGATTAATTTAAATTCCAATTTTCGTTTTTTAAAAAAATAGTTTATGCAACCTAAAAGCTTTTTCGTTAATTTTTTTCTGTTAAAAACATGCCACGGCCAAAAATTTCTCGGTTTGCTATTAGAAACAATATTTGGAAGAGATGAAATACTAATGAAAATAGTATATTAAAAAATCAGCCCTTTTCGCTATAGTTATCTTTATATATAAAATATACGTGTCACAGTGTTTGTCCGCAATAGACTCCGAAACTACTCAACCGATCATAATATAATTTTGCATACTGTGTGTCATTTCGTTCAACTTTAAGCATAGGATGGTTTTTATTTCAATTAATCACGTCATAATTTTTTTATTGCCGGAAATGTGGAGAATCCGCAAAAAACGTTGCCAGATTTTGCGAATATTCCTGCGAAGCAAAATTTTCCCCTTTTGTTTTGTCTATGTGGGCGCCAGAACGCTCGCTTCTAATTTATTGCTTAGATCAGTGCAATCACTATTTTTTTAATTAGGGGAAAAAACTAGATTTCGAAGGGAGAGATTGTATCAATGTCTTTCTCTATTTGAATAGATAATATTGATTTTTTTCGTGGAGCATTGGCCAACAAGAGATTAATTATAGATTTAAATGTTGGAACAATTAATTGTTCTCGAAATTTGATGAACGATATGAGATCGTAAATATAACCATTGTTTTGAAATCTCTTTTTGAATTAACTGATATATTGGAATAGCGCTTTGAAGTGTGTGAAGCCTGCTAAAGGTAAGAAGATTTTATTCATTATAATAGAAAGCATCGAAAAAAACAAAAAAGTGCGAACAGCACTAAGATCGGCAGCGACACGGTTAATTAAAACCGTTGAGAATTTATTAAAAGAAGAACTGGCTGATTTTGATTCCCATGAGGAAAATTTGAATTTAATAATAACTAGTTCGGGCCAACTGTAGCTGATTTGAAGTAAGTGATGCTCAAAACCTCACCAATATTTTTTGTCTGTGATAGTTTGTTCTGGATGAGTGACCATAAAGTTGTCACATGCTTGGCTATAGTGCGTTTTTAACTGGTCAAAAAATGACGCAACAAGGAGCTGGAGACGATGTGATGTGTGCGATGGCAACCCAACCATGATGATGCTTTTCGCTCTGCAATAAAAGGTAGCCTGCAAAGTTATATGAGTTTTGTGATTGTCAAAAATCAACAGATTAGGGGATTCTTTGCTTGGTTTCACATGAAGATAAAAGGGCTTCAAAAAGAGAAA
>BMAO01028978.1:0-31930 GCA_019973975.1 Trichonephila clavata | reverse complement strand
GTCGGTAAACACTATACTGCACGGGCGGCTCTCACAGTATGTAATTCAGGCTACATTCTTTTGACGTCATAGTTTACCAGTTAAAAGCAGTTACTAATGCTATTTTCTTAATTATTTATGTGAACAATTTTATTTTCTGAATAATTCATCCTCTGAATAATTTTATACAGTTGAATAATTTTTTAATTATGTAGCTAAAAAAATTAAATTAGCTCATTTGTTCTTGAAGTATAGGGTTTGCAGTCCGGGGATTCCGGTGTTTTCCCAATTCGGGGATTTAAATTTTGTTTAAATTATATGAAAAAATTTATTCCCAAAAATTTTTCTAAGAATATAATTTTTAAAATTTATATTTTGTTTATGAGATATGTACGTGGAATTTTTTGTGCAATTATAAGTGTTATATATAATATATATATATGCAGATCTCATTTCTCGTGTGTGAGAATGTCGCACAAATCTAAGTTGCTTCCTGCGATGTTTACACAATAATATAAGCAACATCTCAAGAATAGATTTTTTAACAGTTCTTACTTGAATTAAATGCCGTTAATTAATAGAGGACCTGCTTGAAAGACTTGAAACACTTCAAATCGCATTGTATTACTAACAGTTCATGCAACTGGATCTTCAATTTCAAATGAGGTAACACTTGAAATTGATTCTCATTCTGATTCAATAACTGAATCAATTTATATACAAAAACCATTAAGTGTAGTAGATGAACTAAATAAAGGTATCAAAGAGGTATATGCACCAATGCAGTCTATTAAATTTGAGACACCGTCATCAAAAATTCAAAAAAAGAAATGTCTTTTCTTTTATAAAAAAAAGTGTGAGACGTGGTGACGACCTGAAAAGGACAAACTACTATTTAATGACGATAACACCTACTGTTAAAGAATCGGAACGTGCATTTTCTTAGGCAGGACAATTTTTTAAAAAATAAGAAGCCGTTTCTTCGTTGAAAAGCTGGACGATCTGTGTTTTTTAAAAGCTTATTTAAAGAAACACAAGAAATGAAGAAATATTTTTTAAATTTCATTATGTACTAATTTTATTGTTTATATATAATGAATTAATTTTTTTATTTGTTTCAATAAAATTAATATTAAACGAATTTTTAAGTTTATTTTCAGTTTTATTATGCAACTTCAAATGTGCAAATGTGTAAGAATTTTATAAATAGTTCAATCCTAATCCCGGACCATCCCGGATTAAAATAATGTAATCTCGAAATCCCAGAATTGAAAATATGACACTGGATTACAAACGCTATTCAATTATTGTACCTTAGATACCAATAATTCTTGAAGGTAGCACTGTAAATAATTTATTGGTCGCACATTAACGGTATCTGTAAATTCGAAAATATTTTGTCGGTCTCTGAGTTTTATCGTTTGTTGATTATTTCAGATAAGCTTCTAGCTTGCTCTCAAAGTCAAGAGTGCCATTACTATAGATATATGTTAACTAGTATACTCGTTCTTCTCACGGGTGAATAGAAAAATTAAACAGTACAGATTGAAGGATAAATAAGTTTTTAATGAGTTAATTTTGCGTGAATTGCAAATTAAATAAAAAAACCTTTTTCATTTTTAGCTTAAAAAAAACATATTTGTTAAATTTTAAGTCTTGAAATCTAATAGCTAATAAAAGGATATTATTTATAAACCCGTAAAACGTCGTGGCTCTTTTGTAAGTCGATGTTTGAAAAAACCTCCCTAAGCTGATTTCTGCTCAGCAAAAGTAACACATTTTTACAATATTTGGGTAATGAACGCTTAAAATAGTGTAAACAATGGATATCTCGATGTGTACTACATTAAGATTACTTTCTGCTGTACTTATTTATTTTAAAATTGTAATATTCACATGCAACGCTGCCCTTACATTATAATTTGACTGAATGGAAACAGAGCGAAATGTTGGCGATAGAGTTAAGTTGGCAAGCATGTTTGCAATTTAGCGATTGATTAAGCGTGCAGAAGTTGATATTCTATAAAGCTCCTTGGTGGGGAGCTGCAATAGAGAAGGATAGCACAAAAACATTCTCCAACCCTAAATACATATGTAACGGATCTATACGCGGCTCTAGTAATCTCTTCTCTTTAAGCAAATATTTAATTCAATCAACTTTCATCGAGTAAGCAAACGACATTTATCTAAATAAGGTATATTATATAAATTCGGTTTTCACGAGTTGTTGTAAGGAAACGAATTGTTGACACGTTGTTGTTGACACACTGAAGTTGATACGTTGGATGTGTGCAAATAGGATTTATCATAAGTTTAAGAATTAGTTGTTAGTTAAAGATTAAAATGCATTGGATTTAGTTAAAGATTACAGAGCTTGGAGCCAACGTCATTTTATCAAGCCAAAGAGCGCCCTGCAAGTTTCCGGTGTAGGATCCGATGCATTAAAAGTTCAGGTACAATGCATTTGATTAAGTAGAAGCTAGTTATTCGTGTGCGACGTAGTTATATTTGAGCGTATTTAAGCTGTCTTAGATTCAGTTGAGGATCTGTAGTAGTATTATAGAATCTCACCTCAGCGATCTACTATAAATCATAACCCTTAATTAAAACTGTATTCTGTCTGCTTGATATTTGTTAATAAAAATTAATAAATCAAATTAGATTGGAAATCATGTCTGTGGATTATTCTGTTCCTTCTACACATCTAGGTGGTTTTACAGGTATAGAAGAGGGTTCCGAAGGTTTAAGAGAAAGAAACTGAATGTTATCAAACATATATATGCTAATTTTCATAGTGATCATTTGAACGGTGTTGGATTGAAGCGAGGTCAACAAGCATTCTTATATACATATATATAAATTTTTTAAAAAAAACTAAATACAAGAATATAGTTACACAATGTACAGAATTTTACATAACGGTAGGAAATAAAATATCTCTGTATTGTAGTTTACCACCGAATCTCTGTCATGTAGATGCTTGTAACTATGCATAGTGAGATAGTATATGTGAAGAAGTGTTAATAGGTCAAGGAGTACACAAGGAAAAAAAGTTCAAGGAACGCTGTAATTAGTAAAGAATAGAAAGTAATTTTCCGATTCAAATAAAAATTTCTAAAATTCTATAAATAACGCTGAAAAATTCCTAATGTGTAATAAATGATTTTCTTTTTAAATTTTCTTAAGTGGAATTTTCTTTAATTCATTTTGGTCCGGAACACTTCGGGAGTTCACTCGATCTTAAATCTTTTTATCTTCATTCTAAACAAGAAGTACAATTTAAATGCAACCTAAGTCCTTAAAAAGTACAGTCTTGTCCATCTTTTGTGGCGCGTTGAGTCAACAAAGCATCAATTAGGATTCGGCCATTAGATGTGCTATACAGAGACTTAATTTTTACTTTTTACCTGTATTATTACGCTAAGATTTGAAATTTTCAAATGTAAACGGTTTTCAATTCATCTGCTATACAAATTTTATATTGGCTGACAGATTAGAAATTCTGGGTTACTCATCTTTACTTATTTATTTTACTTAACGGTTTTATTTCTTCAGTCATTTATATTTTAAAATTGTAATTCATATTTACTTAAAATTCTAAATATGAACTACTGAATTTTTCTTCCTCAAAATCATCTTTCTGTTTCGATTGTTATATTTTTCAAATTTCTCTTCCGAAAAACAGGTTCACACATACAAACTTACGTTATACTTAGGTTGTTTCTCATATAAAATATTTTCCGAATTGTCGAATACGATACTGATATCCATCCTTCTGTTCCTGAAAAATACAAAAATACACTGTTACTCTTTTCACAATGCAACTTATGACGGATCTATACGGTTGCTTCTATTGACCTCTGGGGAATTCTTTTGGGCCAAGGTTTTTTCAACCAACTTTCTCAGAAGACAGAAAGCGTGATTATGCAAATTAATTTATATATATATATATATATATTCTGTATTCACGAAATTGGAAGTGAAAGGAGAATACTTTAGAAGTGAAGGGAATTGTGAATAGATGAGAAGCGAAGTATTTCGGCAGTGAAATGTATACGGAAACAGTGTAGGAAGTGAGAAGTCGGAATATTTAGAAAGTGCTTAGTTGAATTGTTGGAGCCGTTTTAAAGTAAACGCAAGGATTAGAAGACCACAAGAGTTCAGGTACTGTAATATTTAATCATGTTGATGTAAAATTATTAGAGCGGTCATTAAATAAATAAGCTCTGTATAAAGTTACCTTAAAAGTAGATCTGCATGATTGAAAATATTCTCGTCTCATCTTCGTTCTCTGACTGATCAAAATTGTCTTATTTCGACTGTTATTTGTGCTTGAGTTGAATATAGTGATAAATAAATAGTTGAAGGTTTTCATGGCATCTGATCATTTAGTTCCTCCCACACGTCTATCCGGATCACACAAAGAAGAGATATGAATTCTTTATAAACATAAAATTTCCTAAATCACTATTTAATAGTATTGTAAGTTGCATTAAATAGTAAACTTGAAATTACGTTATTAGTGGATAAAATATTTTTTAATACATATGTTACCGTAAAATACGGAGATTTGAGAATGACAAATTAATTTGGTGAATTTCAACACATATCAATGCGTCGGCAAAGGCTCAAATATATGGCTTCTTTATATATTTTTATGCAAATATTTTACTTATATGCTGGTGAACTCTGAGGCCAGATCTTTTGTTCTGCTGCGATTGAGGACCCGTGGTATATATTTGGTATGTTCTGAAAAACTGCTGCTTGTTAGTCTTATGCAAATGTTTCTGATTGAACCGCATTCTGTACAATTTTATTGTTTTTATCTGATACACTAATTAATATTAAAGGGTGTTGCAGTGAAACATAATTTTTTTTAAAAAAACTCTGGCGTGCATTACTTCCGAGTAAAAAAGAAGAAAATTGTTGCCATTTTTCTTCCGAAAACTACCCTAAAATACTTTCTAAAGGGATATTTTCTAAAGCTAAATGTAGCACACCTTTGGATTACAGAAGGCACAAACATTTAAACCTTTCGTTGTTTCAAAAATTAATGATGAAGATCAGTTAACTATACCGCAAGAATCATGATAAGCAAATGCACTGCATTATATTACCAATGATATGTTGATGAGGATACTGCCTGAATTACAGAAGATTAGGTAATGTCGTCAATATGACCACCTGATCTGAGCATCTGCTCATGCATCTCATGATCCAGGGTCTCGAAGAATGATATGGGCACAGTAGGTCTTGGCCCGCATGAGCTGTGGTGCCACTAAGTAAAGTTATAGGTAATGAAGCAAAAGTGGGTATGTTAAAGAATTGCAAGTTAAATAGAAAATGTTACGCATGAAGTTGTACTGTTCTGTTTAAATTTGTATGAACAATGTCAGATGAAATATAGTGAACCTAAAAAGGTATTCTGAAATCAAACGTAATTTCTAAGTTAAGATATCAAGCAGATGTGAAAGACCAGAAGTCACACAGGATAATAATGTGTTCATAATGTGTATCAAGATAATTTAACAAATTTGGCCAAGCTTTAAAAGGTGATTTAGCTAAAGAAGTAATGTATCACCTTCAAATGTTTTAAGGTTTGTTTCCCAAACTATATTGCATTCGGTAAGAAATTAAGTATTCAAGTCATATCTGAATTAAATGCTATGTGGAAAGTCGATAAGATAGTTCAAAGAAAAAGCCTTGTCATTCCCAGACACAAGGCTCTATTGAAAGAGCCAGTAGGTATATACAGAACATGTGAATTGAATGGATGAATGATAACAATGCAAAAAAATTGTCCTATTGTTTATCTTTTGTTCATTTTGCCAAGAACACTACAAAGGAGTCCTCGAAGCGAAAATAGCTTTCATCGTTGCCCGACAAAAAAAATCACAAATTTTGAACCGGAAGCAAATACCAAAGGAATTGCTTATACTATTGAAAAAAATTTGAGCAGAAATATTCACATCGAAAATGATATTCAAAGTGAGAAATATTAATGAAACCTTGAAACCTGTATTTTTATTAAAAATATTGATATTTTATGTAAAGGAGGTGAAAAAAGATCGGCTTTTTATCGCCAATCGGCAAATTCATGTATTATGTATTTTTTAACACTGTTGCTCAGTCAAAATGAAAATGTTTGGTTTCCTACAAAATAAATTTTATTAAATACAGAAAACAGGGGGGAAAATAACAATGTTAAACTATTTGAAACAAATGTCTTCGATTTTATTTCTTTATCGCTTTCACTGGCTGAATTGTCACTGGATCATCCAGTAGCAGCATCTTGAAGTGTATCAACATATTTAAGACTTTGTGTTTTTGTTTGTGTGTGATTAGGCGCCATTATTTCAAGTACCAAAGTAAAGATGCAACATGTACGCAGCAGCCAACAGCTATTTCACCAACTGTGCACTGACAATACCATTCAATGTTTGGATTATGACCTATACCTGGTCTTAGTTATATGTTATATACTTTTGAACTTGTGTGACGTGATCGAACTGCAGTCGAACGAGTGATGAATCTTCTCGATTTATGTAAAGAGGGTACAGCCCGGATTGATTAAGGCGTTCGTGCGTGTATGATCGGCTTTGCATAGGTTGATATAGTATCCCAAAAGTTAAATATCGCGGCTACCTCCATGTTAATCGTGGAAACTTGGAAGTTAGAGTCATTAACAAAGTCCATTTCGTCCTTTTTCTTGTCCAGCCGCCAGTCTACCGATTCATGGACAAGTTATTTTGTTTCGAATCACATCAATACGCTCGATGCTCCAAAACAAATGAATATTAGTTTAAAAGCCTTATTGTAGTATTTGACAGACAAAAGACATAGTGGTACTTAAAGCGCTTTACAGTTTTTTTTAAATGAAAGTTTAAAAAAGCGTTTAAAATAACAAAACCCAACGAATTTGCAAAGTTTGAGGAATTTTTTAAGTTACTTGCTGTTTTTTTTCAAATTTATTATTTTAGAATAAAAGTAAAGATTAATACTTAAAGTTCCCGTAAACATAATAACATAGCTCCAATAAATACTTTGAATTTTCTTGACTATGCTGGGCGAAAAAAGGCCGATCTTTACCCACCTCTTTTTTCTTCGCTCTGTTAAATTTAGCGTGATAATTAATCTCAAGTTTACCCACCTAACAGGAAATAGCAACCTTATCTCCCCAAAACTCAGACATCAGGGTTTTTAAATTAATTTTCATGCAATTTCTTATCAACCTCAGGTTCTTGGTGATTTTAATAATAATTTAACTATTATTTGTTTTGGGATTTATTTAACTTTTTCATTTTGATTTTATGATATATTCAATCCTAACTAAACAACACGAGCAAATTAGTTTATATAAAAAAGTGTAAGTTATTTTCTCTGAAATCAGCTAATGATTGGGGGGTAGAATGAATACTAGCCATAATCAAAACCACTATAATTCATTAATACTTTTACAAGTATCACAAAGCCAGGGGAGGAAGTGCATTTAAATACAGTATAGGAGCCAAAGAGGGCAACATGCGAGATATTTAATACTTAATTATAAGTAAAATCCCTTACGTTTGATAATAATCGTAACTCCTATCTTAAACGATCGACTTTTAGTCGATTTGATTCCTATTTCAATATCTTACTGACTGAACCGTCAAATATAAATTTTAAATATTAATTAATTAATCGACGAGTCGCTCTCATCTATTTTTTAATTACTTATATTTTTTTTTCTATAAGCTAACTCCTAACTTCTCTTTCCTTTCGAACCTAAGATTAATACTTAAATATACGATATGAGTTACATAGATCGCCTCTTCTTCGGGAGAAAGTTTTCAATTGAACTAGATTTGAATTAATAGAATTTCCCCAAGAGGATTAGTAATAGGCACGCGAATAGATCCGTTACAAAAGTTATATTAGTTTATTCCTATAAATACTCTGAATATTGACAATAGTACTTCTCACATGCTGGTTGAACACCTTCGATCTTCTCAAAGGTTCTGCACTTCATTGACTCTACTTTATTTATAGTGAGTGAGTTAATGAATATTAACGTTGCCTTATACAGCTTTCGGCAATTGAACCAGGGTCAAGTGACGAGGATGACACCTGAGTTGGCATTCTCCTCTCCTAATTTCCACACTACTCCAACGGTAGTGCATTTGATCTCTCGATAAATTTAGCGTTTATCGCTCTCCCACACGACGGGTCTTTAGCAATACTAGGCTCGAACACATGACACGCCGGCAACGAGTCCATTACCTTGATCACTAGGCTACCGTGTCAACCTCTTTTTATTTACAACCTTCCTATAAGAATACATTCGTGTTAATATAAGTACTTTAATGAATAAAATACTGACCTCTATAACACTACTTCGCTGATAAAAGGATCATTCCAGTCTAATTTAGAATGAAACTGTAAAAGAGAAATTAACCCGTACAAATTACTTCTCACTTTAAACACTTCACACACAACTCATATTGCTATAGATATTATTTATACTCGCTGACCATTTTTATATAAGTAATTATTTCCTACAAAATACAAACAATTAACTGTACGTGGCATTTATTAAAAAACCATATATATACACACTCAAGAGCCAAAACATTATGACCACTTGTCAATAACGAGTTGGCCCAACTGTGGCGCGCAACACAGCTTCAACCCACCTTGGCATGGATGCCACAAGTACTTGGTAGATGGCCGGAGACAGACTGTACCAAATTTTTAAGCAACGGTCACGCAAATCCGAGAAATTGCGAATTGGTGGCCTTTGAACTCTGAGCTGCCTTCAAATGATATCCCGAATGCGTTCTATCGGATCGAGATCCGGTGAGTTAGGTGGCCAGGACATTCACTGGAATTCAGCATCATGTTCCTGGAACAACTCCAACACAATTTTAGCCTTATGACATGGGGCGTTGTCCTGTTGGAGTTTTCCATTTCCAGCTGGAAAAACAGAGAGCATATAAGAGTGCAACTGGTCCGCAATGATGTTCAGATACCCTGTAGCATTCATGGTCTGCTCTGCTACAACCACGGGTCCCAGAGACGCAAAAAAGAACGTCCCCCAAAGCATAATACCGTAAACACCGGCCTGTGTATGACCTACTGTACATTTGAGGGAGCAACTGTTCACTTGGAAGACGGTGTATCCTGACATGGCCATCGGAAGATGAATGACAAAGGGTGATTCATCTGACTTGGCAACTCTCTTCTACTGGTCCATGGACCAGTCGCGATGTTTCCGGGCCTAGCGCAGGTGCAGTTGACGATGACGCTTGGTCAGCAAAGGCACACGGGTGGGAGGTTTGCTAAGTTGCCCCATATCCAACCGTGTCCGCAGAACAGTGTGCTCCGATACTATTCTACTTAGCCCTGCATTGAATTCGGCCGTTATTTGAGACAATGTCTGGCTCAGGTTTCACCATGCGAGACAGTCACCGACGATTTTTTTCTTTGATAGCGTGTAGACGTCCAATACCATGTTATCTATTGCAGGTTTCACCGTCATTCATCCACTTTGCGTAAGTGCTAACAATTGTAGATCGCGAAAAACCCACGAGTCTTGCAGTTTCGGAAATACTTGTTCCAATCCTTCGATCCTTTACAATCTGCCCTCTATCAAAGTCACTTAGATCCGCCTCCTTTCCCATCACACAGAGAAGTAAACGAATGAATGATTCTTCAGACTCTCCAGCAGCAGTTAAATACTACTTCCACCAGATCACGTGCCTTCCATGTCATCCAGGCGAGTTCATTGTAAAATGTAGAATTGTTTGTAATGTTTTGGCTCTTGAGTATATTTATATTTCGTGTTTTCCGATTGAACACAAAGGGTTTTTTTAAAAACTGTCTTTATTCAACAAAGACATTTCGGCATCTGCTTGCTAAGAGAAAAACGGTCACCAAGTTTTAGAACCTGTAAGCAATTGTAGGAAGATGTTTTTAAGTACACTTCTTATTGAAGAGGTATATTTGAAAGTTAAACATGACATACGAGGTAATAAATATTAATCTTTGTAGATAAAAGTTCTGTTTAGGGTCATATGTTCTTCAAGAGGAAGAAGTGAGTAATCAATTTAATACTTGAAGATTTAACGGAAAATAAAAGTTAAAATTGATTTAGGGATTTAATTTTAGATCTAATTAAATTATTCTTAAATTTTCCTCCATTCCAAAATTGGAGTCACGGTTGTCCATTTCTCTCTCACAAACATAATAAATTTTCAATATATACAAAACAGTGCGTAACATAACATAGAAACACATATTACACACAGTAAGTAGATTTAAGTAATACGAATAATAAATTCAAATACAATAAAATAAACGAAATTATAGCAATAAACAAAATAATAACACTTCTAAAGTATTAATTGATAAAAATGAAATTCCTTTCACATAAATGTATATAAGCTTTTTCAAATATATTTTTCATCCAGAAAAAGAGCTCACGTTTCCTCTAATGCTTCCATATTATTAGATATGTGTTATTCCTAGCACATAGTATGTCTATATGTAGTATATGTGTGGAAATTTTTCGTATTAAACAATAACATAATTTTAAAAAATGCATGATTTACAAATACTAAGATAATTATTTTCTATTAAAATCTACTCTGGCGCCATTGTAGCATTATCTATATTTGTTACATAAAATTATACATGGCTGAAATCCACTGTTTAAATATCAAAGAATAGACATTAATAAAATGATATGATTAATAATATGAGAACAGTTTATGTAACACTTATACATTATTCAACACATCAGACAATATTCCTTTTATATGCATTACAAGAATATAAGATCTCTTTTATTAATTTCGATTCAACAAGTGAACTCATCTCTAGAAAGAAATATATCATTACTTCTACAATTCCTTTTCAACAACACATACAATTTAGTATAGTAAATTTTTCATCATATTCACTTTTACTTCAAATAATCACAGAAAATATTTTGAATCTCTCCGTTACTTATAAGCTTATTCATTTCATAGACAAATTTTTCTCCTGCGCATTTTACATTCAGTAATATAATTTACATCATACTAATACCAACATATCTCTCTGACAAATCTGCGTGATCAAATCACAGATGTCAGGGATGCTAATATGAAAACAATAAGAGGTATACAAATCAAACTAAATAAGTTTGTCCTCTTAATGTTTCAAGACATATACAAAATCATAATAATTGAATTCTCTGTGATCCACTGTATCATTTCCAAAAAAACTTCAAGTTGTTAAATTAGTTCAATTTTAGACGAGGAAAATTTCGAGAAACAGTGAATCCAGATATGTGGCCAGCATGTCAAAACACACAATTTCAAGATGAGAAAATTTAAATTTAAATTTAGTAAAGTTACTGATGAATAAAATAATTAACAAAATAATAAAATTCAGCGGAGAAAAAAATATGCTTAGACAAAAGTAAAATAATTTGAAAACATAAACGCATTTTCAAATTAACCTCGTTTGTGGAATTCATTCTGCAAATGCAAATAATGAGTTGTCTGGTATAATTCTTTTGTTGTTCTAATGTAAACAGCATCCTTATGGATAGTCAATCATTATTTTACCCGCTTTTATTTTAAAGCGCATATTGCTTAGGTATATTTACAAAACTAAGTTTTGTAAATTAGATTTTTTTAAAGAAGTTTAATTTTTAAAACACTCTAGTATTTAAAAGCTTCTTAGAAAGAAAACTTCAGAACTAAGTAACAAAATATTGCTTAATAGTATAACTAGTATTATTAAATTGTTTTTATCTTTAGTTATATGTTTAACTCTACAAGTTTAATATTTGACTATGTTATAGCCTCGAAATTAAATTTAATTTTGTTTCCAATGTTTGCAAAAAAAAATTGTTTTTAAATTATTTATGCATTAACTTAATTTTCAACAATCCTAAACGACTTAAAATAGTATAGATTGTTACATGTTTAAATTGATTGATAAGGAATATAAGTAATGCAAAGTTTTACTTTTTAAGACTGTGAGCTTAACTTATGTTTTTAAGAATTTTCTTTTATATTAGTTTTTAAGACATTCACTAGATGCTATCAATTCTTTATGAATTATAAGTATACTTCAAATTAATTCAAATAAGCACTGATGTCTGCGAAGAACATCAAGCTAGAAAAGGAAAAGGTCTAAAAACCTCACGTAAAGCTGACATTTAACAAGTTAATAACCTTAAACAGTTTAAAGTAATTTATTAAAATACTTCCGCTTAAAATATGTTCAATCAAATAATTAATTTTGAATTTTAACTACTTATATATACCTTATCACATGCATAAAATCATTTTAATATTCTGCTGTCAAACATAATGCCATTTTCACCCTTCATGTTGCTAGATCAAAAGGAAACTTTCTGTACAAATGTTTTTACTGCAGTAATACTCTCAGAGCAGTAAAAACTCTCTATTAAAAATATGCATCCAGTTGCGTACAAAATCGTGCTACTCATAATGTATCGATCAGCATTTCAGATATTTATCTGTTCTGTTAATTAATAAAAAAAAATGAAATGAAAGTGTTAAAATATTTTTGAATGAAATATAAGAAATTTAAGTAGCTCTAAAAACTCATTCAAAGTCATTAGAGTTGAATGTTTGAAAAACTATTGGTGACTGTGGTGCCATAGGGCCTGGGTTCGAATCCCGGAGAAGGCATTAATGTTTGTAAATGTATAATGCCTTTGCCATGTGGGGTACTCTAAATAGCCATCGAGCCGCATGTCCTCATGGAGAAAGGGGAAGAGAGGTGGAAGGCCTCTGACTACCCCCAGGGCGTCCTCCCTCAAAATTGGGGTGGAACACCGAGCAAAATCGTACTGTCTTCTGTATGGTGCTCAAAGCTATGGATAACGACAGGCGTGCAACTAACCCCTTGCTACGATGAATTTCGTGGTCTTTGATCTGATTACAGATCAGGCGGCATAAGTAACAACAACACTATTAGTGATTAAGTAATGGAATTCTTATCTATTCGATATGATTTTTTTTCAGCATTTCTGAAAGTCATAAGCGATTCTGATTTCTATAGTACAATATTTCTTCAAACATGTATAAGTTTAGGTAGAGAAGATTTTTTTTAAAAGGGGGGGGGGGAACTTTTATAAGAATGTTATAGCAATCTTTTTTTCTTCTCTTTCAAATAATGATAGATAAAACGAGCTTTCAGAGTTTAATCTCGTATTGTGGATTACTCAAAACTGTACAAAAGACTTTAGCATTAAAGTCTTATTTTTTGTACTTTACAATACCAGAAGTCTTAGCGGAACAGCTTTTAGCCTAGTTTTACATTTTTAATCGTACTTATTTGTACTTAACTAATTTTATCCTTCAACTAAGAAGCTTCCCTTATAGGAATTTTCCGACCATGAAAAAAAAAACTCTTGCAAATAAAAAAAAAACGAAAAAAATCCTTTCCAAGGATTAAATCTAATTAATGATACTCTTAAGCTGTATTTTACTTTTTTTCTTTTCATTGACGCCTTCAATATCCTCCCTAGAACCAATTCTAACATACCCTAAATGAAATAAGCGCGTATGCTTCGTTTCGATCATTTAAATCGATTTCGAGCAGTAATTAATGCTGGGCAGGCGAGGGCTAACACTTTTTGCCTCGATCCCCTGGTCTAGTGAGGATTTTGCCAATGGGGCGTTATTTCGATAATTGCTTACTTTGGCGACCTTGTCATGCGTATAGCGGAGATCAATACTATCCCGATGATAGAACCCCAAGCTAGATTGCCTATTGAGCTGGTCTGGCTTAGGAACCAGGCCCCTTTTAATGGTGTTTTCGTGGGGCTCTTTTTTATTCAGCATATCATACTCAGGATGCCAGGAAATTATGTTTTGCCAGAAGAGATATCGCTCCTCAGAACTCAATACCGCTGTGGTATTCGTTGGTGGATGGTATTCTTCTACTCTGTAAAGATGCCAAAGTGATGTGATGATGGATATTTTTCCTAAATTGAAATTTTCTTAGTTAATGTCTTGTCTATTATTCCGAAAATTGAAGTTTGGCTATTTAAAATTTCAAAAGATGCAAGATTTGTAAAATTAATTTAATATTTGAGGAATATTTGGCTAAGAAACATTATTTCTGTATCACACTAAGACTGACAAGATAATGGAAAGCTACATTAAAAAGTTTTCGTGAAAATGATGTATGATTTGAAATTGGCATTATTAGATATGTTTGAGTAAAAAGGTAAGAACATCTTATGCAACAAATATTGGTGCCAGATATTTGCTGCAGAAAATACAAAACCATGTTGTTCATACAGAAAAGGTTAATAATTAATAAATTTGGCAATTTCTGTGTAGGCCAGTCTCTGATAAGAAATTTATCTGAAAATTTAGTTGATACTAGTTTTCTTAAAGCAAGTATTTAAAAATTATAAAAGCTAAGGAAAAAAAAACATGTGTCCAGCATTTTATCTAGATAGAAATTTTTCTAATTTTTCTTCTTCATCATGGGATACTTACAATATTATTGCTAACGTCAAATTGTATCTATGTTTACAACGATGATTATATTATGTTGGCTAAAGGGAACCTTTGAAAATAGTACTATAGAGTGAATTTTTTTATGAATAATATTTTTTGAATTTTGTAAGGTTTTACTTAAATTTAGGAGTTTTCTTAAAATCATTCGGATAAAGTTTTTAATTCCAAATATACAGTCTTTAGAGGGTTTTTTTTTGTTTCACTCATTATATAAAACTATCCAATAGGGGCATTTGTTTGTTACAATATTTCAGAGACATCAGTGGCTTTTGAAAGAAAGGATTAGCATTTACAATATCAGTTTTCATAGTAAGAGCTACTGTTTTTATCCAAAACTATTTTTCAAATGTTGATCCTTTTCATTCGTTTATTTTATTTGTTAGAGATTCATAAACCTCACAAATATAAACACAGAGGGAATAATATAAATGTTTTTACTATTGCCTCTATGAAATTTTATGCATCATGCTGTCATTAAGTTGTTTATTTTTTTTAATCAAATTATCCCCTCTCTTAACAAATTATCCTCAAATTTTATTTCAAGGGTTTTAATTTTATTATATTAATATTGTAATTTTAAATCTTACACATTTCCCATTTCATACATTTTTTTGTAAATCCAGTATTTTTTACTATTCTATATGTATCAATGACATATAGTCAATAAAAATTCGAAACAAAAAAAATATTTTAATTTTAAAAAACTTTTCCTTCTGTTGAGAAAAGTTATATAGAGTACAGTTTAAGCATTATAGTACATAAAATAAAATCATTTGCTTTGTGATAAAATTGGCATCTTCATAAAAGGAACTTAATAACTTTTATGACATGCGTTTCCTGTTTTATGAAATTTCTAAATTGTTAAAATGAAAGCAGCACGACTGTAAGTGATCTGTAGTAATACATTTTAAGATATATTTTTTAAATAAGTTCAAATTACCACACACACACACACACACACAATTCAAGTACTGCAGAATAAGCATTTTTAGTGAACACGTTTTTAAAATTTTATTCAATATTAATAAATTATTCTATATATTCAGTACTATATTCACTAATAGTTTCTTTGTTTTTTGTGATAGAACAGTTAATTTATTTAGCCCATTTGGTCAATTGAAACTAGATTTGGGTAACTTCTTTTTAGTCTTTTGAAGGTACATAAATGTTAATAACGAAACATACACACATAATATCTATACCTTCTCTCCCTCTCTCTCTCTATATCTATTCAAGTACAATGAAAGAAACATTAAGTAGATACATCTTTATGTTCACTTATTTTCCTAAAAAATATTATAATACAATGAATTATTTTTATATTAAAAATTAATTCATAACAAATATATCAAAATGTCACTCATAAATAAGTGAACAAATCATATATTGTTAGTGCTTGCCCATTTGTCCAACTCAAAAGTATTTGCATAAATTACAACATCAAAAACAGTTTGTTTCCGATATGAATCAATGTGTTCTGCTTGAAAAAGCACAATATATATATTATATATTGAAACTGCTAATTATGCAATTTTTGAAGGCTTTTTGCATAAGCAATGTAGATTAATTTGTTGGTTATTATTTGTCTTTTATTGTGAACTCTTATCAAAATTTATTATGAACTTCCACCGTCATTTAAATTAATCAGTCATTAAAATCATTCAGATGAAATATGATTCGATTACAATCATAATATCTAAAATATGATTAATCTTTGAAGCTAATAGGTTTTTTTTTTTACCTAAAATGAAATATTTGTTACGTTCTTCCCCCATTTTGGGGATATAATTTTCTTCTTTCTTTAATCAAGAGCACTAATCTTAAGCAAATTCGACCATTTATAGATCACTATCTGACACGGATTTATTAAAATACTCTGGACGTTCAAGCATGTAATTAATGACATGACATTTTAAAGTTTGATTAATTTTCGTCGTCGCGTTCACCCAAAACTCATCTGATCTTATTATTTTCAAATACCGGGTACGTAATGAAGGAATATTAATTTATTTTATCAATTTAGAATCAAATAAATTGTAAATGCTTAAAATTTTTAAGGGTGCTTTTTATTTATCTTTCTTAGATTCAAATATTAAAGTCAGTAAAAAGTTTTCTGTGTTATTATTGGCTGTAAGTTTCGCTCTGTTTTGGAGATTCCATGTCTTAAGTTCGCAAAAATTCTAGGGTGCCTGCTGCCATCTGTTATCGCTAAGGAGAAACGCCATTTTTTAAATCTCAATCAATAAGGGGAGAAAATCTATTGGCAGTAGAAGGAATGACACATAAAAGACATTCAAAGAATCTCATATTGAAATCAAAGGACTGTGAAAATGATATGTTGCTTAAGTGAATTATATATGATGCAAGGAATCAGATTTTATTTTTGTTTTCATTAAATTTCCATGTTATTTCTTTTCGAGAGCAACTTTCAATGTGCTCCTTAACACCATGAATATACTCAAATAGTTATTGTCAATTAACTCCTTGAAAATGTTTATCAAAGTTGGTTTAAGTTGTTCCGCACCACAAATAATCCTACAAATTCTGCGGGATGTTTGGAAATGTTGTTTGCATTTCCTTTTAAAAGTTCTTTTAAAAAATAAAAACAATTCTGATTTAAGGCACCGAAGCCACATGTGTGAAATACGTTTATACGTTCTGAATGATTAATATGTAAAAATAAGCAATCTTTTTCTTAAAAAATAATTAACAAAATTACAGTTTATCTAGTACTATTAATTTTAAGATGCTGTTAGAACCTTATAAAGTTTTAATGGTAGTTCCATGACGTTTTATATTTTAATAGCGACTTAAAACAAAGTTTAAAAAATTAATATTCATTGCACGCATTTTTTTCAACAAAAAAACATTGATGTGACAAAAAAACATTGTATGGGAGATTAGAAAAAGTATGAATGAAAAAATGTGTATTAATCAAACGATCTTTACTTTTTCTATACAGAATTTATTTTATTACAGAAAATAAGAATACTAATAATTTTTCACAATCATACAGTGATTTTATTTTATTTGAAAATATTTTTGTTTTATCTTTCCTTTAGCTTAATTTTTGCTTTTAATTATCTGTCTATTTTTATTTCGACAAGTTTAATGAAGAATAAATTTTGAAAATTGAATGTTTGTAAAAAGTTATAAACCGTATTTGAGAAATTAGATAAGCTAGTTTGAGGTTTAAAATGTTTCATAATACCTTATATCAGTGATTCCCAAAGTGGTCTATATGGACCCTCAAGGGTCTATGACGACTTGCAAAGGGCCCACGTAGGCAAAAAAATAATTTGGGGTCCATGAGGTGTAAATGGGCGTCTATGATAGTGGCTGTCATTAAATCAGATTGTGACTAATTTTAAAAGAAAATTTAATTATGTGGAAACCAGATTTTACCTATTATACAGATTTATTTACTAAATTTAATGAGATTAATTTGCAGTTTGTCAGGGGACAACATAAATTTTATTAAAACAAGGAATATTTCAGCGTTTCTTTTGAGAATTAAGCTAAAGCAGTATAACATTGGAGGTCGTAAATTTTCATAATTTGTCACGGACAATCCGTCAGGACATTTTAATCTACTCTCAGCATTTAAATGCCCTTTATTCAATTTTTTGAAACTAGGATTGAGAATGATTTGACTATGGTTTGTATTACCCTAGTCAATCAATTCATATGGTCACGTTGGAAAAAAAATTCTTATTATAATAGAACTGATCTGAATAGGCACTAACGAAGGTCTCAAAGTAAAGTTTAGAAACGTATACAAGCAATTTTGGCTTTAAAAAGACATACCTGTTACAGAATATAGTGAGAAAATTATTAATTGATTTTTGTAGTGAGGAGTTTCAGCACGGTTGCCAATCCCCAAAACAAAAAAGAAAGAAGAAAGGGAGAAAAAAAACTGGTCATAACCAACAGAGGAGATTTAAGGTTAAACCTTTAATATCAAATGTTGAAAATTTTTTTATTGAATCACCAGATTCATCCCTCCCATTAAAAGAATTTGTTTGTTGTTCAGTTACTTTATGTATTATTTAAATTTAAATCTAATTAATTAACATGTGCTTTTCTTAAGTTTTAAGTAATTTACTTCGATACAGCGAGAAATTTAATTCTTTTAAAGTAAATAACTCTATACCAGCTGTTATAAAAAGACATTTAAGTTGATAAATTTGTAAAAATTCAATATTAGATAAGCAGGGGTCTACTTCAAACCAAAACACATGGCAAGGAGTGTATGAGGAAAAAATGGTTGGGGAACCTATGCTCTAAATAGTGAGACTCTCTCAGAACCAGATTCAAAAAACTCATTTCTCTCAAAATGTAACATTTTCTCTTTCAAGAGATGTATATATGTTTTTTTAATTGTATGTTACATGATTGTGTTATGAAGAAAACATATTGGACATCAAATTAAAATTAGACATTTAGAAAAAAGTTTCGGGTTCCCACCACAATTATACTCAAGCATTTGTGTGACTAGTCTTTAGTGGGTCCTTCATCCAAATTCCTCGGGGGCTCTTTTTTGGGGCCCTTTAACATAATATGATCTTGTTCTTACTCATTTTGGGGCCCCTTAACATATTACGATTTTGTTCTTACGCATTTTGGGGCCCGTATCATTGATACGGCGTTAACTACGCCCCTGTACTCAAATCTTAAGATTTTGTGTACAGGAGGCTTGAGATTTAGATTGTTGTTTAGACAATTATTGATAAAAAGTAATTTTAAAATGATTATCTTGTCTTAGATAAGTATTGACTTTTATGGAATTTTAAACTCGTAAGATAAGTTTTAACGTAATTGAAGATTCTGGGCTTTTGATTATTGATATATTGCATGCCTTCAGCTTCTCCGATTTTCAGTTTCTTATTTATGAAGTTTGAAAATAAATATATGGTATGACACTACAAATATCATAGGAAAATGGTTTTTTTAAATATGATTAAATTGTTTTGTAAAACATATAATAATTTAAAGACGTGCTAGGTTATTTTTAAATATAAATAATTTATATTTTTATACGGCATAACACATAAAACCTTTTATAATTTTCAAAATTTTAGTATGAACTTCGGTAATAAAAATTAGTTCCTTTTGAATGCACACAGATAAAAAAAAACATTTAAATTGATTTACAAAGAATTAATTCCCAGGCTTTCCGTCTGTTCTCTACAAAAAAAACTATCACTGATTTCTGCTGATCGATTATGCTGTGTATCATCTGTTCAAATGTAGGTTATCTTTTGTGAGAACTTCAAATTTTTAGAGCTCTTACGTTGGCGTGGGTTGGGTTAGTGGTTTGGATAGTGGGGTACCAGCTCAAATGTCGTCCTCGTCCCTGGATTGTGGCTCAAAATTACGAAATACACCGCTAATAAACCTCACGTTGCTTCGAAGTGCAGTATTAACTATCAATCATTCAATCAAAAGCTTCTAGATACTTTACTAAATAAAACATCTAATAATTTTATAAATAATTTAAAAAATGTATATATTTTTCTAATATTTAAGCTATATATTAAATTATACCCTAATATAACTCTATTCACTGGAAATTTTAAAATTTTCAATTTTCGTTGTGTTCCTCAATAATAACTTGATTCAAGACAAAACAAAAAAAATTTCAAGATATTGTCAAACATTTGTAATAATCACTTTCAAAATTATTAGAGGTAACTATTTTTAATTCTGAAAAGCTATTACAAAAACATGTTTTCGTAATGGCATGCCAACATATTTTACATTAGTTTTATAAGTAGTCCGAGTTCCCAATGCGTCATTTTAATTAAATGACGATTCATTAAACGTTTTATATTTTAGTTTGAGGTACTGATTTTTAATTATATCGTATGATCTAAATGGCGTTCTTGATTCTCTTCGGACAATTTTCCTTGGAGCTTACGAAAATATGGTCTAAAGCCGAACAAAATACCAACTCTTTAAAAGCCATCAAATTTTTTGGGATTAACAATTTTTATATTTTTAATGAGATAATGAGATCCTAATGAACGCTAATTTCCTGTATTTTTATAAATGTAATCTGCTCTTAATGTGGCCCGGAGTTGAGTCTCATGACGATTCAATAAGTGCGTGATGTAAATAAGCTACGCTTAGAGTTTCAAATAATCCGCCAGGTCCCGAACCGTGTCTCTTCACTCTTGACTCTTAACTGGGAACGTTTTATTCTGCGCTCAAAAGAACGTGGCCCAAATCCAGGCAAAACACCATCATTTAAAAGGCCGTCAAGCTCTCCTAAACAAAAAAAAAATGGAAGTCTTATCGGGAAGAGTGGTGTTTATCCTTTGGAAAAGGTAGGCCTTCCGTTCCTACTTTTTTCCGAGAGGGAGAAAGGAACAGGTAGAAGGGGTGTGGGCGATGGTATCTCAGTGTCGGCAGCTCCTTCCCTTAGGACAACATCTATTATTCTTTCATAGATTAGCTCGGCACTTTTCCGAATTTTTCTGTTTTAATTAAAGCGAGGGAGGGGGAGAGAGAGATAAAGCGACTTATTCTGCACAAAACCCATCCAGCGGCGGATGGAAGAAGAGAGCGGATGAAAAGTGGTAGTTCAAAGACAACGATGACGAAAAGACCCTGGCGTTGTTTGTCCCTTCTCTTTAATTCCCCTGTTAATTACTCTCGATCCTCGCAGGTTTGTAATTACAGAGTAAAAGCGGGTGGGGGACCCCCAAGTGCCCCCTTAAAGGGAACGGGTGAGAGAATGCAAATCTCCATTATCCACTAATTAGTTCTATCGGTAGCTTCCCAGAAATCCCCTCACCGGCCTCTTTTCTCTCTCCCTTCTCTTACTTCTATCTTCCCCATACCGTGGGGGTATGCAGCTGTTGCATGCTGCCGTTTTCTCTCGAAGCGAGGAGCCCTTTTGCAAAAGCATATCTCCAAGGCAACCATGCCAACAATGAAAGCGTGTTTGCTTATCCCTTATAAGTTAATACTCTCCAATTAACTGAGTTCGACGATATTCAACTCTTTTCTGTCATCACACCAAAGGTTTTACCTGGGCTTTACACCCTCCTCGTTTCAGCGATGCAATAAAATCCCCCACCACGTAACTATCTAAGCGGCAAGCTCTTGTGAAGACGCGGGGTGTAAGTACAGCGGGGAGGGATATTTGCAAAAGGATGAGCCTTGCACAAACATCTCCGATTAGAAAAACCTCTTCCGTGGAATTTAAAACTTGGATCGACTCGCCGAAGCAAAATCCTACAACTCCGAGCTTAAGTCCGTGATACTTTGTTCCGCAGAAAAACCTGTGGAAGAATAGAAGGAACAGGGGGGTACTGAATCAATAGATCGGAAAAGGGGGTGTTTATCAAAGCACTGTCTCCCTTCGCTTCATTTCACACAAACACGCTTCACGAGTAGACAAATATCTCATTAAGTGATTGCCTCGGAAAATCTTGAAACGGAAAAGAAGAAATTCCTTTTATTTTCTTCCATCTCCCCAATCGACAAACATGATTCGAGAGTTTCACACGATTTTATGCCCGTGTTTATGCTGGCACTCAGTCATGCGTATCCATCGAGACGTCGTTTAATGAAAATTAAGAGCCCTGTCGAAGCGATGAACTTATCAGTTGCAATTCCCAAAGCGCAAAACCTTTCGCAGCCCCTATTACTTTCCTTTTCTTCTATTTAATTACAAATAAAAATAGCCAGATTAGACACTTTACTGGCACGTGTATTATTTCTGATGAATAAATAATCCCTTCAGATTTCCTCACTTAGGAATAACAAGATTATTTGAACAAATAGTTATTTATACCGGAATTTAAATTGCCACCATTGAAACAGCTGTTTGAGTAAGGAGTAAAGCTCCATTTCAACTAATGATTTTTTTCTTTAAAAAAAATTCTGATTATTATTTAAAGTGTATGGTGCAGTAATTTCAGTTCTAGATGACGGGTGTGACTTTTTCGAAAGAAATTTTTTTTTTAAAAAAAGCAAAAAAAAACTGGTTTACTTTTGTAATGAGTAATGGTTCTTTTGTTTTTTTATAGGTGAAAGACCGTATAAATGCCATCTTCCTGAATGCGGTCGGGCGTTCATCCAATTATCTAATCTCCAACAACACTTACGGAACCATGACAGTCAGATGGAACGTGCCAAAAATAGGCCTTTCCACTGTAACATCTGTGGGAAAGGATTCGCTTCGGAAAGTAGTCTCCGAACGCACAGATCAAAGGTAAATCAGATTACACTCATTCTTCTCCGCGCGTGCTAGGACTCTATGAAATTAATTACTTTTTCTGAGGTAGAAAAGGAAATTTAACTGTTACTTTCACATTTCTAAGTAATAATAAAATTTAAGGATGTTTTAGAGGAGAAAAATTTAATCGAAATGATTTAATAAATAGTAGCTTGATCAAACTTATAATTTGAATAACTTTTAATAAATTTTCGAATTGAAACACTTTAGGCTATAACTCATGTTGAAAAAGGAGAAATAAAAACTATTTTTAAGCTATTCATTGATATGACGTTTTAAGTGTATTCAAATTAAGTAAAAATTTAATCCCAAAAATAATAATTAATATTTATAATAGAGATAAAGAGTGAGTTTTTGAATAGGGAGGCTCAAATAGATATCGACGAATCACGTGGTTCACTAGTAACATTATTCATCACAAAAGTTTCAACAAGAGGAACACAGATATTCCTAGTTAAAAATATAACTATAAAAGAACATTTCATTTTTACAAATTAAATGGCATATGGTAAATATTAACTAAGGAATATTGCATATCTTATTTAGATCTTATGTATATACAAATTAGAGTAGAATAATATTCTTTTCTTTTCCTATATACTTAAATTGTCTTCAATAAAGAACATAATAATATCACAAGCAAAATAATTGAACTTTAAACGGGTATCAGATTAATGAAAATTTATCTGTTTCGGTTATTATATTCAGTCAAAAAATGCAGATTTGAATATATTCTCACGCTTTTTTCCCTCTGTCTTCTAGCAACACGCCGCTCTAATTGGAGGGGCCAACTCTCAGTCATGTCCTGTTTGTCACAAAATTTGTTTGAACGCCGAGGCCTTGATGGATCACATGCGTACGGCCCACAAGGATCCGAATGCTTCTGGCACCCCAAGTAAGAAAAAACGGGGCCGGACCCGCTTCCGCACAACCGACTCCATCATCATCTCGACTTCTAACACCATTGTAGGGCATCCCAATCCTGGAAGTATCAACTTCCCCAACAGCCCTTCACCCAGTCCTGCTCCTCACCCCAACACCAGCATCTCTATATCAGGCCCAACTTCCTCCTATGGCAATTCTTTGACCAGTTCCACTGCCACACTGATGTCACAACTGGGAATGAGCATGGGACCTTTCGTGGTGCCCTCAGTTGTGGGTGGTCACCATCCTGGTCATCCGTTAAGTTCCCATCACCACCTTAATCACCCACAGAGTCACTATGCTCATCACCCTTTGGCTGGAAGGGCACAACCTTCGTTCCTTAATCTTTAAACACAGAAATAGCACCATGAGTCCACGAAGCGCTTAACTATATGCAAGTTTTATTATCGGTACTCATATTTAGTGCATGTTTTTGGCATTGGTGTGTAATGGAGTTGTGGAATATGTGATAGAAACACAGTCTATTCACTGCCATTTATCGAATAATATATTCTAAGTTTTATTTTATACTTATTTTAAAAAGAGCTTTTCTTAAAAAACAGCAACGCTTCAGATGCATAAACAGTAGTTTAACTACCATTTCTTATACTCATTTTTATAAGATAAACTTTCTTTTTCTTTCTTACGAAGGAAAAAGCCATACACAATTCTTTCTAGATGGCATATCGAAACGTCTTTGAAAAATTGTTAAAATGAGTCCTGGAATTTTGTTGACTAACTTTTATTTTAAAAACTAATAAATAGAGATATATAAATAGCCTCATAAGAAAGATGTTCAGAATATACCCACATTATAAATCTTACCTTCAATAAAAATATTAAATTGTATTTGATTGTGTTAGATGAAACATGAAACAAATCTATAACAGAATAATTGCACAGAAGGAAATTAGATTCAAAATGTTTTTAACGTGAGTTTTTTTTGTTCGGAAATTTTAACTAAAATTAAAAAAGGTTAATTATGCACTTTGCTACGTTTACTACAATTTAGAGTAAAACAATTATTCTATTTTACTCACTTTTCGCAACTGACGATTAAAATGAAAGCAAATATATTTTATTTTTTGATAATCTACTTTTAAGACATACCAAATGCTGTTTCTTGTAAGACAAAACTTATAAAAATAATACTTTTAATAGATACATATAGCCAATTTTAAATATTAAGTTTATGTTCTATGTCTTTTGTTTTCGAATTTTATATTATTCGTATTCTGTCTCTATATATAATCATATTATTAGGATCCCACAATAATGTCATCAATGATGTTATTCAAAAGTGATTGATAAAATAAAACTTAATATATTCCAAAAATTTATTAGTTCTTATCAAATCTGAAAAAAAAACTTCTCTTTTTCTTTAGTGAGCTATTGTTTGTTCTCAGATAGGGAAAATTTCGTTTGTGAAATCGAATATGTATTAGGAAATCCCCCTCCTTATTAAATAATTTTGGAGAATTATGTGAATCTTGCTTTCTGTGTGTGGAGTTTCTTATCGAAATTTAAATGTTATTTATTTTAGTCTACTTTTTGTGAAACTTGCTCATCGCATTATCTAAATTTCCTTGAATTTCGCATGGCCCAATATGATTTTTTAAACAATTTTAACTCATATAATATTTTTTTTAAGTATTTGAGAATTGTACTTCATTAAAAGACCGAATTATATAAGTTTTTAAGTTCGTATACATTTGTTCTTTTCGAGTTTCGTATTTTATTTGGTTATTATACATCAAATAAATTTTGAGCGCTGACTCAATGTCACATTCTTTACAACACTGGTGTATGAATATCCCCTTTTTAAAAATTAATATCAAGCAAAACATCAGAAATTATAGTTAAGGAAGAAATTCTTGTGAACAAAATGTTGAATTTATGTGCGCAGGGGTAAATTGATCAACGTCTCTTAGCAGCAACAACAAAATCTAAAGACTGATAGTAATTGCAAATTTATATGAAGGAAGCAGGAGTTCCACTTGCTTCAGTCTACCTCCTGTTTATTCGTATTTTATTACTTGTTTATTATTAAAATGTTATTTTAAATCGATTATGAAATTTTTAGGATTTTTATAATATTAGTAAAATAGTTTTGAGCAATATTTTTTCTTATTATATATAATCAAATTTATTATTAATCAAATTATTCTAAGATTAGAAATTTTAAGATATAACAGTTTAATTCGCGAAATTATATATTTATTGTTATTGTACTTTTATATGAATCAGAATTTATTAAATCTGAAAAATATTTAATGGTGCAATTAATGTTAGTGTGTTTGTATATAAAGAATTTCTCTTTAAATGCTATTGGGACTCATTTGGTCAATGTATCCTCTTGTATTCAGACCGTTATTGAGTTCTCTGTCTATACATTAGCAAAAGAAGCGATTATACGTGCTTATTTTATTAAATGCAAATGTATTTGCAGTAGTTTTTGAGAATAGTTGTTGCTTTGTCTCAATATTTATCATTAAAAGTTTAAAACAATATTTTTTATGATTGCTATATCTAAAAAATACTGAAGTGTTAAGAACAGAAAATATATAATGAAATTGATCGAATTTTTAAACATTACACGAAATAGATTTCTTAGATAACTTTAAAATGAATTAATCGAATATGGAATTTAAGTTTGCTGGACGTTCGAATAAATTAAAAACCAGTGTGTTTCCTTCTTGTTGTTCAACTACTACATTCAATACTTACGTTTACATGGACTATACGTTTTTGTGCATTTATATGCTTTTTTAGCTCCAAATATCGAACAGTTTGTTAGGATATATTTTAGAACAAATTTTAAATTGCTTAGTGCAATGCCTTTTTAATGTCGTGTCTTCAGTTATTTTATGTTTATATTATTTCTGATTTAAAGGTACTTTTAATTCTTTTTAAATCTTTTTTGAAAACTTTTATCGCACACTTTTGTGAAGATCTCATTTATTTCTTGGAAAGTTACATGATTCATTATTTTTTACAATTTTAGGCATTTTTAGAATATATATTTTAGCTTTTTTGTAGCTCTATAATTTTGTTCACATTTTTACATAAATTATCAGCTAATTTTTTTAAAGTGAAAAAGAGAGCTGTATTATATTGCTTTAATCCAGTATGGGTTAAAAATTAATGCACTATTCTCTGGAATAACATTCTATTTAAAGCAATAGATAACGCTTTTTAATGCTATTTCTTCTGTAAAGGATATCGAACTTTTTCAACTTATTCAATATACATGAGTTCCCATAAATAAGTCTAATTATTTAATTATATTTATTTAACTTAAATTTAATCGTTGATGTTTTAATTAACTTTTAGTGTATGTTAAAGCAATAAAACGTAAATATTTTTCAACAGTTAACTATTAACTATGGAAACTGTAACAGAAAATTTGGCATTTTATATTTATAATTTTTATAGTTTCATTTTCTTTTAATAAAAGGCTAAAAAGAAAAAAAATAGAAAAGTTGCTGAAATAACTGAAATATGCAGCTAAAAAGTAGGATAGGTATGAAATACATGTTTATATCTTGCTTATAATGTTCCTGTTCAGTCATAGTAACAAAACACTATAGTTTTTGTTACTTTGCTGTATTCTTTATTTTATATATGTGGTAGTGTTATCGTTTGTTAATGGTAGGTGCAATTAAACATCAAATAAGCTACAGCTTTGTTGAAGTCTCTGTATATATAATCTCCTCTATGGTTATAAGATTTGTACAGTTTGTCTTACTGCGTGGTACTTTTGTGCTTCATGAAAATTTTGTAAATGATAAATAAGCATTAGTCTGTTTTTAATTTTAATATTATGTCTTAAGCTTTTGTTTAAGTTTTTTTGTCTATCTGTGTTATTTTTTATGTTTTATATTTTTTTCTTTATGTCTTTGTTACTTGTTGTAAAGCTTTTGCTCAACAAATGCTTGACACTTTTTTTAAAAATCTATGAAAGCTTCTTATTAAGTATTAAAAATTTGTTTATTAATACAAATAAAAAATAAGATTAAAGTAAAAAGTTTTATTTATCGTAATGAAAACAGCTCTAATATTTACACAGTTTTATTTATTTATTTTTTTTGTATGAGATTAATTATATTTTACAAAATTTAAATGAATGAACTAATAATGGATTTCGATTTAAATTCCTCATATTCTTGAATTAATTTAAGAATAATTATTATAACGTTAATATTCGATATAATTTTTTTGAAAGAAATATATAGATATCATTTGCATTTCGATTCATGAAACTCGAAATGAGTTTTATTTTTATGTTATTTTATTTTGATTTACGAGAACATATGAAGAAAAATTTTATATTTAAATTTTAATATAAAGGGAAAATGTCTTCACATTCTTTTGAGTTACATTCGTTATTTGTTCATTTCTTATGAATTTAAGTAAAGAATATTAAATATTCTGAAAAATATTTATGTAATTTAATATTCGCAGTAAATATCCAATGTAGAAATTTTAAAAAATATTAAATAATCAGCTTTATTTATGAAGCATCTATTTGTTTTATTTTGTGTTATTTTTATTCTTTTGATATCATTTGAAAACTGAGATTATGTATGCACATAAAACTTTATGAGTTTCATTTGTTTTTAATGCATGGCTTGAAACTGTTTTTATTTTTGATGTTGTTTTCATATATCTTTCATTTGAATGTATTGTTTTTCTCTCTGCAACTTTCAAAATATGTTCATTATAATTTTATATTTAAAAAGTAATACGTGAAAACTTCCCATACATTTAAATCCCTAAATGTGTTAATGGCAAACTAAGAAATAAAATTTTTGGTCTGAAACGGAATCATTTAAATACGTTGCATAATTTAGTTTTTTTAAAAATTAAATAATTTTACTTTTTTTGAGAAAATTAACCTCAAAATCGGCTATATTTACTAAAGTTAGTTTGAAATTAAACTATAAGAATCGGGCATTTTAGTGTTCCTTCAAAGCGGAAAATGTAATGATGTTTTAAATCAAGAAAGTAATTAAAACATTTAAAGTTTTACTCGTGGTTTTAAATTTAAATTTTTATGATATGTTTTCAAATAACTTTCTGATACTGAAAAGATATATTTTATATTTAAGTGAAATAATACGTTAATTTTTTTAACCTACCAGTTAAAAGAAATTTTAAGCACTGAATACTTCAAGCTCTCATGACTGGTTTTCTCTTAAACCTTATATTTTAATATATAGAATCAGGTATTTTGACATATCTATTTTTATCGATAAATAGTAATTCCATACGAGAATAACTGGCATTATTTCTCTTAAGCTTAGGAAAAAAGCCTATTATTCCCAAATTTTGCTTTTAAATGATATGTTTGAAAAGAAAGTATTGTTCCAATATTTATTTTGTAATGTAATGCTTGATAATCTAGTTGCAGTTTTCGATGTTTTTTGTTTTGTTTTGTTTTATTTTATTTTACTTATAAAAGAATGCAAATTACATGTTGTGATTCCTTGTTCCATGTATTGCAAGTTCCTGTTAAAACAGTTCAGTCTCTGCTTGCTAAGCATGTTAAATTTTAAGAGATCATTGTCATATCATAAAACAGGGTATTATAATACAATTTTTATCTACTTATTAGCTTATTCTTTGAGATTGTGCTTGCTGGAAACCCCTTCACTACGTCATAGAAACCCGCATCAGTTTCTTGCGAAGTGAAAATTTTTTTAGTCCTATTTGTGTTTATATTTTCAAACCTTTAGAAAATATAAATATTTATTTTAAAAACTTTTTAAATAATTTCTATAGTTCTTTTTAAATAGACGGAGAATGCTAAAAAAAATTTTAAAATGTATATCATTATCAAGGTTTCAATTTACTAAATATTTTGAAGAGTTTTTCAGAATAAAAGTAATGTAACTTACAAATATGAGAAATTTCAGACATTTATATTGTTACAAAACTTTAAGACAGAACTCAGAGTGGGGGAAAACCTCACCGCAGTAAGCTTACTTTAAATTTTTCTTGTTAACTATAAATGTAATATATTTAAATTAAAATTAATTAATTGTATTTTTATTAATAAATGGATCAAGTTTTAAGTTCATTATACGTAAACGTAGATTTAAATCCGAAAAAATAAGCATTATAATTTCTGAAAATGGTCCATTTTAAAGGATGTAAAAGAAGTTCCAGTTTTTTAGCTTGTGTCTGTTTTTAACCGAAATTTTAACATTTTTAAGAATTCTTAATTATTATTTTCAACCACGAAATGAAAATAAATCGTGTATATTCAGACATTCTTTCAAAATACAGAAAGCACTGCTTATATTTAATAAAAACAGGCATGTCAATCGCCAAATCTAAAATAGAAATATTTTATAAATGTGGTTATATAATTCAATCTTTTTCTTATATATTTTACTAAATATTAATTTCCGTCACAGTTATTAAATACCATTAACAGACAATTGCAAAATCGAGATATTCACAACAAAAGATAGATTTTCAAACGTGCCAAAATTTCATTTTGAATACTTTTTGAACAGGAATGGCAATATAGTTCTAATTGGTTTCACATTTGATCTTTATCTCTGAAGAAGTTTCCCATATTTAACTTCTGGGGTTCTATAATAGAGTGAAAGTTTCCTAACTCGCACAAATCTTTATGTTGCTTTAAACGCACGTTTTTGTTGTGCTGGGATGCTCTTTGTATATGAGACTGTTCCAATTTGTTAATGCTCTTTCAAGAATATTTTACTTTATTTAGCTGTGAATTGTACCATTTTAGCTGTGGTAGCAATTATTTTCTGAAAACGCTCAATGCTTTTCAGTATATTAATAAAATGAAAGTAATATAAATAGAGCGGCTATTTTCTTTCTCGATAAGTCACAGCTACATCTACCTACTCTACATGGTCAAACCCTTTGAGGAACACTACCTTTTGAGTCCCATTTCTAGAGGAAATTCTTGACTAATCTCTTTGTTACTATAAGCTATAAGACTACAGATATAATTTATTTGCTTTTGCTGTTGTATTAACTACTAATTTTATGTGTATTTGCATAAATCTTTGGTATTGCAAACTTATTTTTGTGCAAACAAATTTTGCATGTTTGATATTTAAATTCTAGAGAATGTTAAAATTGTAATTTTATCCAAAAATAATGTTTGCAGTATAAAAGTGCCTTAAACCGTAATTTTCTTGCTTTTTAAAATTTCATAAAAATGAGCACTGCTTTTCTTGTTTATCTGATGTTATTATTCTCTCTTTAACATAAAACTATGCTTTTTGAACCATTTGCACCTAATGATAAACTTAAAAATATGTCCCAGCTCTCATGCTAATTGTCTCTTTGCTTTGCTTAATGCTGTATATCTGTGTGCGCCTGTTAACCACTCACCTACTGGCAACAATAACCAAACCTCAAAGGGTTTGAAATATTTTCTTAAAAAGAAAATACACACTAGAATTACTTATAAATTCAAATAACTATTGTTTTTCAAAAAACAGAAATTTAGTAGCTTTTTACATTTTTTTTGAACAATTTTCTTATTTATTTTATTAAAAATTGTTTAAAATTCCAGTTAATTTACATTTGCATACATATGCTTGCATTACAAATAATATATGTATACAGACAGATTTTCCTTTTTACCAAAATAATTTCATAATTTTTTCCTTTCACCCAATGAGAAATCGTGTTTTGGCTTAAAATATTTTCTTCTATTTTAAGTAAATTATAAATGGAAACCGTGTGTATGTGAAAGATGCTATTAATACGAAAATCAACTTAAGAATTATATTAATAAGCAAAAAGGCTTTCATAAATTTAGCAAGGAAAAAAGGCCATGGTATTACTTCTTAACTTCTTGCCAAACATAATGAATAAAATTATTTTTCAACAGCATGTTGTAAATTTGAAATTTTGGCCTAGTTTCTGTAACTGTAATTAGGATCATATAAACTACTCACATTTTTAAGTATGCCTCATTGCTTCCCAAAAGATTCTTTAACATATAAAATTTGCTAAAATTCTTATTAATCACAAAACTATATAAGCATGTACCAAATTAAGATTATAAATAAAATTATTGAAGGGTCGAAATGAGAAAAATTAAGCAACAGAACCCACTTGCCCAGATGTATTAGAAAGTCGTTGAAAAAATGTTAAATATTTGAAACGAGGATGACATTAAATCGAAATTTTAAGTAAAATTATTTTTAATTGAATTTTATAAATAAGCATACTATATCCACAAAAGCAC